>JACEFZ010024396.1:95000-101648 GCA_014155875.1 Cepaea nemoralis | reverse complement strand
ACGCACAGATGCCGCACATCTCACGTACGGTCAAAGTATTAGTCGTGAGTACAGTATGTTTCTGCTGTCACATATTCCCCATTGAGGCATAGGTCCGTAAGCAACTCTCACCCAGTCGTTATATCTGTTGCCGTCTCTTGCAGCTCACGGCAGGACCACTGGCTGGACTGGGCCGCTGTGGCTCCCTAATACCATAATGAAAAGACAAATCTCCCCACAATCATAATGGAAAGACAAATCTCCTTAAAACCATAATTAAAAGACAAATCTCCCACAATCCATAATGGAAGACAAATCTCCTTAAAACCTTAATTAAAAGACTAATTATTCCCTCCCACCCCCCCCCCCCAACCATAATGAAAAGACAAATCTCCCTCAAATTAATGGAAAGACGGATCTCCTTAACACCATAATTAAAAAGACAAACCTCCCATAAAACCATAATGGAAAAAGAAATCTCCACAAAACCTAATGGAAAGTAAAATCTTCCCCAAAACCATCACGGAAAGACAAATCTCCCCAAAACCACAATGAAAGGACAAATCTCCCCAAAACCACAATGAAAGTACACGTCTCTCCAACGCCATAATGAAAAGACACGCACACGTTTACACACTTTATTTACACTCACTCACACGCATTATCTCTCTCCCACACATTCGCAAACTTTCATAGTTACGCGTACACATATTTACACACACACACACACACACACACACACACACATATATATATATATATATATATATACTATATATATATATATATATATATATATATATACACATACACACACACATACACGCACGCACACTCACATACAAACTTACATTTTCATATACCTACAAACTCGCACACACATAGTCACGTACACATTCACACACGCTCTCACATACTCACTCACACATGCAGATGTTCACACATACACTTGTACATACACTCACAAACAATTGCACACATCCCATACGCACTCCCAGATTGCGCATGCACACTCGCGCACACATGCAAACACACTCGTATAAAACTTTCAGAACACATGCATAAAAACTCGCTTACACACTCTCACCCGCATGCATATAGACTCTCACACACTCTCTCTCTCTCACATAAACAGCCACAGGTGCACATTCACATATACCTACACATACGCGCACACGCATATATAATCATACATATTCACATACATATTCCCCAATATATACTCGCACACACACACACACACGCGCGCGCGCGCGCACACGCATATATAATCATACATATTCACATACATATTCCCCAATATATAATCGCATACACACACGCGCGCGCGCATACACGCATTCAGAACCATGCACACAAGCAGGAACTTTCCAGAAGCAGGAAGTTTCTATTTCTTTTCTTTCTATTTCTTTTCTTTCTATTTCGTTTATTTTCTATTTCTTCTACTTTCTATTTCTTCTACTTTCTATTTCTTTTACTTTCTATTTCTTTTCTTTCTGTTTCTTTTCTATTTCTTTTCTTTCTTTTTTTTTGTTTTTTTTGTTTTCTACTTCTTTTGCTTTCTATTTCTTTTCTTTCCATTTTTGTTCGCAATTATAGGTCTGCATTGTGCTAAGACCAGCATAAGCGTAGGACTGAGTGCGGAGATTCAAACAATTGTATGAGCGTCGGTCGTTCAGAAAACAATGGGAAACTACTGAACGTAAACTTGGCAGCAAATCTCAAAATTAAAGAAAAACTGCCCAAAGCTTCGCACAAAGCACGACTTCGTAGCTCCAGCGATGATCCCCAGGAGTCTCCGAGATATTTGAACTGGTGAACTGAACGACATATCCCAGAATCTAACCCACAACCTTCGGAACGTGAGGCAGAGGATGTAACCACTTAGCCACGGAGACTTCCAGCCAACTTTAACTGCTTCTCATAACAGGCGACGAGCCCTGGAACCGAACTCACAGCCGGCCGAGCTCATGCCATTATCAGCTAGTTAGTTAGTTAGTCAGTCGCAGTTCCAACTTCACAGCAACGGGTCGTCCCCATTATGCTCCGTTCCTGTGCCAGTGAATATCACACAAAACGCTCCCCACTGCCCAATGTGAAAAGTGGAAAAGACAGGAGTCTCGACAAACAACAGCCCGCACAGATACACTGTGCATAAAGCCGCCGCCAGAATGTCAACACAATTGAACCCCACAAAACACCCAGTTCATCTCTGATGGAATCGGCAGTCATTTTCCCATCTGGATGTTTCCTAGATGTTCACCCACACAGTCCACGAAATACAGTTCAGCCTCGATGGTAGTGGTAGTCAACCAGAAGCCCAGCAGCCACGCATTTCTGCATAAGGCAAAAACCGGTCAACTCTGGGACATAGCCATCTGCCATCGCTCCGAACATGCAGTCACGTTCCAAAAAACCTCGGGCAGATTCAAAAGCATTTCACACGAAACTCACAGCTCACAGTGTCGCGCCACGCACTCACTCAGTAGCAGGGCGACGGAACCATCAAGCCTCCTTAGTTGCCTCTTACGACATGCGTGGTATGCTACAGTGTTGCTATTCTTTGCTTCCCTTATGGGCCCCGGCAACACACGGGAGATGCCATTATCAGCGCAACTTACCAATCTCTACACAAACGTTCCCGCGGCGCATACACAAAGCAAACACAAATACAAATTAAAACAATGTGTTCCCTTAGTTAATTTAAACACAGATAACATAAACAAAATATTGCACGATTTATTGCCTGGCATATTCCGCTGCATCTCGCCAGATCATACTGCAGAGATATCATATTAATATACTGTGGCTGAAATATACTAATACTAAATACATAGTCACTGATATTGTTCGAATGTGGCGTACGTTATCCCCATGAAAGTCTAAAATGTTACAGGAAGTCCTTCTGTTTGCATAGCAACGGCTGGAATCGACTAATAGATAATGCTTGGACATACTTGAGCACTCGATTATTGTTCATCCAAAGCGGTATACGAAATGCTTTGATTTAAACTGAGCTTACGCAGTTAGTCACAGAGATGTTCAATGCGGGACCATTCGAAGTGATAGAGCGGATAAGAGCGCTTTAGCTATTAAACTTCATGTGCGCTAATGTCGGGGAAGCAGGATCAACGCCTAAACCGGTCGGCTGGGCTTCAATGTTGACTCCTCGTTTAGACAGAAACGGCATTCTATTACACGTAAAACTGTTTTTGTGATCGCTCGTTTTGGACTCAAACGTAGTCCATGCCGGTGTTACTACTTCTGGTAGTTGCTACTGCTAGTGAGTACACTGGAGTGATTTTTGCCCGTGCATTAGCTTTCCCTGTTATCAATGTCCCTCGCCATCTGGCGAACCCACTCCGACTTCTGAGGTACTTGTAATTTACGCATCCAAGTCAAGAACGAAAGGTCAAAATTTTAGTCCTAGTGAGTGGTGTAGGAGTTGAACCCGCTGTCTCAGCATCAGCACACCGGGTGTTTAAAAGTGGGCGCCCATATCCACTCAGCCATAAATTGCTTGAGAAGTCCAGGCAACGGGCGTGACAGAGACTACGTCACACACCCAGAAGTACAGACAGCGGGCGTGACAGAGACTACGTCACAAACCCAGAAGTACAGACAGCGGGCGTGACAGAGACTACGTCACCAACCCAGAAGTACAGACAGCGGGCGTGACAGAGACTACGTCACCAACCCAGAAGTACAGACAGCGGGCGTGACAGAGACTACGTCACCAACCCAGAAGTACAGACAGCGGGCGTGACAGAGACTACGTCACCCACCCAGAAGTACAGACAGCGGGCGTGACAGAGACTACGTCACCAACCCAGAAGTACAGACAGCGGGCGTGACAGAGACTACGTCACCCACCGAGAGCCCACAGATTTATAACAGAACCATAGTTTGATAGGCCTTGAGGCGTGTAAAGGTGTCCTTAGCTTCCACCTATTTTACTGATAAAACCAGGGTCCATGAGGGGAGCACAGAATAGTCAGTCACAGAATAGTCAGTCACAGAATAGTCAGGCACAGAATAGTCAGACACAGAATCCAGTCAAAGAATAGTCAGTCACAGAATAGTCAGACACAGAATAACCAGAACCAGAATAGTCAGTCACAGAACATTCAGTGGCAGAATAGTCAGTCACAGAATAGTCAGTCCCAGAATAGTCAGTCACAGAATAGTCAGTCACACTGTAGCCTGCCATGTATGTCGCAAGAGACAACCAAGGAGTGTTGGTGTGAGACTGACTACTTCGTTCTGTAGAAAACTTCAGCTGCAAGATTCAACCAATGGGTAATCATTCTTCAAAGGGCTGGGTGGGTGTAAGTTGATTGGGGGATTGTGTTCCACTGGGCGATGAAAGACAGAGGCAGAAGAAGAAGAAGAAGAAGAAGAAGAAGAAGAAGAAGAAGAAGAAGAAGAAGAAGAAGAAGAAGAAGAAGAAGAAGAAGAAGAAGGAGAAGGAGAAGAAGAAGAAGAAGAAGAAGAAGGAGAAGAAGAAGAAGGAGAAGGAGAAGAAGAAGAAGAAGAAGAAGAAGAAGAAGAAGAAGAAGAAGAAGAAGAAGAAGAATGACGTGGTAATCTCCCACAGCCTCCCATTCCTTCATGCTGTGCACGCAAGTGAGCACATTCCCTCACTGCACAAGCACCTCTGGAACGCCAGTCATGAAGACCCAGTGCTAACAGAAAGATGTCGGTGGGCGTTGAGGCTGGCGAGATCTGCACACACACATACACACACACGACACATCACTCACGCACACACATACACACACACGCACTCACTCACACGCACACGTCTGTCGCTACCTCCGTTACCTAGAAAACGCTGATCACGCCAAACAACATTGACAAGTCAGGAATGTGTCTGCACGAGGGCTGAGGGCTGGTGTGTAGGACCGAAGAGAACAGGCCAACAGGTAAAAATGTACCCAGGGCTTGTACTAGGTGGTGTGTGCTTCTGGTGCCTGCTGCAGGCGAGATTTGCAGTTTGTTTCTTTGTCTCTCAGCATCTCCGGCCTCACTCTCTCTTTTTGCTCTCTCCCATCCTCACCCACGCTCTCTCCCTTTCTCTGTCTTGCTCTCCCTCTCAAACTCACAAGCATGTATATATATATATATACATATGAGGAAGATTCAAATGAAAACATTAAATGTTCTTCTTTTTGGTGAATATATTCTGAAAAAGTACAGAAGAAATGTATCATTTTTAGATGTAGTCACCGCTGCGTTCAATGCAAGCCCTCCTGCGCTAATAAAGTGCTTGGATTCCTGTAGAAAAAAAAAACCTCTTGGTCTTGTGCCCACTCTGTGGTCACTACTCGGTGTGCCTGACCCGGTCGTGAACAGTCTGTCACAGAAATCACAGGGTTTTAAACCTTCAAGGTACTCCCATGCCGGTCTCCCTGGTCTAAGGGTTACACGACTTTCTCCGTAATCCCGTATACTCTCGTGAGTAACGTGACGTTGCGCGAGAATTGGTAGCGGTTCTCTCCGCGTCGGTAACTTACGGGGTATGTGAGCCGGCCGCTCAGAAATCAATGGCAAACTACTGAGCGTAATCTCGCCAACAATCAGCCGAAAGATGCTGATGATGACAGCGATGTCCTGTAAAGGATATGCTAACACACAAAAAAAGTCCTCCCATACACTTGCTGGAATGACAGGCATGCATGCATCACCATACTGGACATTCGTTCGCCGAGGAATTTCTATTGGTTTCACCCCTTCATCATCATCATCCAGTGATTTGCCAGCTGGCGTGGGTCTCTCCACAAATTATAATCCCCGACGTCATGGAACAATTTGTGTATTGACTCTGTTACACAAGACTGTCAATAATCTTCACACGCTGTCTTCCCCTGACTCTCTTTCCGCAAATCTTTCCGGTTGTCACAACATGTCCCAGTTTCTGTCTTCTCATAACCTGGCCAAAACACGATGACTGCTTCTTTCTGATGTTTGTAATAAGTTGTTTTTGCGACTTGGCTTCCTTGAAAACGTCCTGACTGCTCATTTTGGCTGTGTGGTGGTATGTTGGTGTGGGATGTGTGGGTGAGGGATATGTGTGTGTGTGTTGCGGGGGTTGGGAATATTGTGTGGTAGGGGATGTGTGTGATGTGCGGGTGGGGATGTGTGTGGTGGGGGATGTGGGTTAGGGCATGTGTGGGTGGGTGGAGGATGTATGTGTGGGTGGTGGGGTGTGTGTGAATGGATTGGGGATGAATGGATGGTTAGAGAGATGTGTGTGTGTGTGTGTGTGTGGGGGGGGGGGGGGTTAGGGAGATGTCAGTTGGTGGGGATGTGTGTGTATGGTTTGGGGATGTGTGAATGGATGTGCGATGTGTGGGTTGGTGGGGGATGTGTGTGCCTGGGTGGAGAATATGTGGTCGATGGAGGTGTGGTTGGGGGGGATGGGTGGTTGGAGGTGTGGGTGGGGAGAGGATGTGTGGGTGGGGGATGGGTGTGTGGGTTAGGATGTGTATGTGGGTGTGCGCGGGATGTGTGGGTTGGTGGGGGGTGTTTGTGTGGGTGGCGAGTGTGTTTGGGTTGGGGGAACAGGTGAGGGCAGTGTGTGTGGGTGGGGGATGTGCGGGAGGGGGATGGGTCGGTTGGTGGGGTGTGTATGTGTCCCTGGGTGTGTGTGTGGGAGGGGGTGTGTGT
>JACEFZ010024396.1:0-90000 GCA_014155875.1 Cepaea nemoralis | reverse complement strand
TAGTACGACAGTATCACAGTATCAGTAGTATGACGGTATCGCAGTATCATTAGTATCACAGTATCGCGGTATCATTAGTATCACAGTATCGCGGTATCATTAGTATCACAGCCTGGGATTCTGAGATAAGTAGCTTATGTTTATTTTTCGTTTTTTTTTTCATTTTCTTTTCATTGTTCCCTTCTTTTTATATTTTCATTCTTCTCATCCGTTCCCGTGAACATATATTGTTTTGTGTATTTATTTGTTTGCTGATGAAGTCTAGTCGCCGCAACGTCCTGTCTTTTCCGTAATTGTGTTCTGTAGAGTTCGTGGCGAAGGTGTTACGGACGCGATTCGTAATCCCGTATACCCGGGTTCGAAACACAGCGGTGCTGGATTTTTCGAAAAAGGTAAAGGAGCCGGTCGTTCAGAAATAAATAGCAAACTACTGAACGTACAACTTGCCCATGAATCACGAACAGGCAAAATGCTAGGGTTGACTGCTACGTCCTGTGAAGAACATGCAACTAAATTTAGAGCTGCCTTACTTTGTGTTATTTTATATTGTTTACATTAGTCCATCCAGCATAATTTGTTTTCGATGTCCAAGGTTTCGGTAGCTTCCATCTTAGAAACCAAACCGCCTTGCGTTGGTTTCTATACAATGGTATGAGTGCCGGTCTTTCAGGAAACAATGGCAAACTACTGAACGTAAACTTGCCTAGGAATCACAAACAGTCAAAACAAATGCTGGAGTTGACTGCTACGTCCTGCAAAGAATATGCACCACACACATCTCAGAAACCACAGCTCCGCTGCCGTCGTCTTTCTAATTCTTCCTACTATATCACCATGATCTGTGCAGAGACATGGACGCCTACGTCATCTGGCAGGGCACTTGATGATGATGAGATGATGATGTCGATATAATAAGAATTGGCACGGCCAGACACGAGAGGTACATCGGAAAACGAAGTGCCTCGTCAACCAACACAGAACTGGCACTATCAGCCACCGGACGCTGATGCATATTCTGGGGGAGGATCTGAGCACCTATGGACCTGTCCGGAGTGCAACGAAGATACCCCAACTGATAATTGATAACTGATAACTGATAAATAATGTCGATATAACCTCTTACTATACCAACTGAGATCTGCGAGGCCGCTAAGCTGAATGCATTTGAGCTTAAACAGCCGGTGCGCTGACAGCGAAATAGTTGAATCAACCCCTACATCGGTCAGCTACACTTAAACTGTGACTTCTCGTTCAAGAAGCAATGGCAAACTACTGAAAATAAACTTGACTAGGAAACAACCAAAGGTTGGGATCAATCGCAAAGGACATGGACATAAATTAACTCTTAATATTTGGCACTAAGTTAAAACTCTGACAGAGAAACACTGCACCAAACCTTAACTTCGTTTAAGAGTTAGTTACATATTTTTTACAGGATAATAACAGCATTTTTTTTGGCTGATTGTAATTACTTGACGCTCATGCCAATATATGAAAAACCAGCGCAAGCCGGTATGCTGCCAAATCGTCAGCAGCTATGTTTCGAACGCGGAATGCAGGATTACGAATCGCATTCGTAACCCCTTTGCCAAACACTAGCACTGTAAAAGCACCTTTATCTTTCCAACATTCTCTACCAAAAACAGCACGCAAAATAACGCAGGCTAGAATGAAATTTCGACAAACAAACAAACAGACACAAAACTCACCAACAGAAGATACTCCTAGAAAGCTCTCGAATGTTCTAGAACACAGCCTACCTGGCGTTAAGTACCCAAGTATTTAAACTGAAGCCTATTTATCTCCGTGTTTTTTTTTTATCTATTTAGCCCCGTGGATAATTTAAAACATGTGAAACGCCTGTGTTCTTCGGCAACGCTCCGTCGTCTGTGCTCTTCCCATTCGGTGGAACATGTTCCCCAGACTAGCAATTTTATTTCTCTAAAGGTGAGTACAGTCAAGACAAGATCAAACAACCGCGGAAGGGGGAGGGGGAAGAGAGAACGGGCGTACTGGTCGGGTGAATCAGAGGTGGGTGAAGGCAATGATTTGATTTTTTTTTCGGGTAGAGGTGAAATGTGTTACCTTTTAAATATATTTTAACTCGCGCCGGCATAAAGTGGCGCCGAGTGTTGATAAGCAGTGGCGTAAATCAGGGTGTTTCTAAATGGGGGGTTACGTCAAAGAAAAAGAGTTAATTATAACAAGAGTAACAGCTTCCCCTCCTCTCCCATGTGTTGACCAATCTGTCTACTTGTTACACCAAACTCTTGTCACCCATCATCCCCTCCACTGTGTTGATCTATCTGTCCTCTTGTGACATCCCTCTCTTGCCATTTACTCTCCAATGTGTTGATAAATCTGTGCACTTTTTACCCTCTTCTCTTGCCACCATCCCTCCAATGCGAAGATCCATCTGTCCACTCGGTGTATATTTCCCGACCTGCACTCGCTCCCTGGCACTTGTTGTGTTCTGTTCTTGTCTTGTACACTCACACCACTGGTCATAAAAGTTCTATGTGTCACTTGATATACACTTCCTGTGTCTCTTACGACATGCTTGACAGGTTTCAGTCTTACCATTCTTGGCTACGGTAACATATATGCGAGAGAATGTAATGGAGACATAGAAAATACACTGATCGAGAGGGAGCGAACTGCAAAGATTGATTGATTGATTGATTTAGGAATCGACATCACAGCATTCGGGGCATTCCCATAAGCGCTCCGTCCCCATCCCCAGCAGCCAGCGAAGAGTTCCAACACCAATAGTACCAGTAGCAATCTGATTATATGTCCGTCTCGCCTTTCCTCTGAGCGTTGAGCGTCGGCCAGATCCCCTCGTCACTCCTCGCTGTCTCATTCTTGCCAGACCATGGTAATCCATTTGCTCCTCAGAGGTGTACACGTGCTCCCACAAGGCCGCAACCACGTCTGCCTTGTCATGTGTCAATACTCCACCAAGTTCTGCAGAGCCAGCCAATCTGTCCGCCTGTTCATTTCCCAGCACACCGGCATGCCCCGGAGAAAAGATCCAGGCGATGCTTGTCACCCGTGACCTCTGAAGCGAAGCAAGCCACTCCGTACGAAGCCTGCCCGTCCTCACCCTCGTCAGTATGCTTTCTGAGTCAGTTACAATCACGATGTGTGTGTGTGTGTCGTATTCTCCATCCAGCAGAGAGCCGCAGTGACTGTCTCCACCTCCATTCTTAAGCTGGATGTTGTGGTATCATATGCCAGGCTCTCCTGCACCAAACGTCGACCATTAGCTTTGGCTATGAACCCCCAGCCACTTCTCTCACCTCTTGACACCGAACCATCTGTGTAGATAATCACATCACCCGAGTGAGTATTGTACTGAATTAGTTGCTGGATTTCCACTTCCGTGGCCCCTGCTGGCCACTCCCTGCACTCCCGGCTTAATGTGATTATAACTCTGCACAAGTCTGACTGCTCCGCTGGCACTCTGACCCACTCCTCTCCTCGCCTAATGTTCTCCAAGGGGCACACCTGTCTGATCGTATCCTCCGCCTGAGCCATCCATGATTTCCCTCTTATCAGTCGCTGACCCTTAACTGCGTCCAGCGCCTCATGCAGTGGGTGATCTGTGTCTGCAGCTACTCTGAGGTATGCCTTCGCCTGCATCACCTTGAGCCTACCAGCAACAGTCGGCAGACCAAGGATGTAACGCATACACACTACTGGGGTGTCTCTGGTGCATCCCAGAATGACCCGCATAGCTTCGTTCTGTATGCGCTCTAATTTCACCAGCTGACTCTCTGAGACAGTGAGCAGTCCTAATCCATAATCAATCACTGAGAGGATCAAGTGCTGGTATAGTGTGAAAAGCATTCTCTGCTCTGTGTCCATTGCAGCCATAGTTTTAAGTGCATTGAGTCCCTTTTGAGATCTTGTCACAACCGTCTCCACATGGTCCTTGAAGGACAGGCTCCTGTCAAATGTGATCCCCAGATACTTCAGTTTGTTCTCTCTGCTGACATTTCTACCATCTATCGCGAGGCTTGGGACATCAGCTCTCACAATCCTGTTGTCCAGAGAGCACCACAAAACAGCCGCCTTTTCCGGGTGGATGACAGCACTCATTTCTGTGCACCAGTCAATCACTTTATCTACTGTCGCCTGTAACTCCTGGGCTGTTTGCTCCCCATCTCTCCCCTGCCTATATGCAAGAATATCATCTGCAAATGTTAGTATTCTTCCAACCCCTGGTGCTTCTAGGTTTGCAATCTTGCTCGTATACACGTTAAAGAGCACCGGTGAGACTGCAGATCCCTGTGGCAGTCCCGGGGTTAAAATATGTGGCTCTGAGGTCCATGCACCCAGACGGAGAGCAACCCGACGAGAATGCAGGACGGCTGCTATCCAGTTCACCAACCAGGGATTGACCCCCTTCTCCATCAGTGCGGTCATCAAAATATCATATCGAACTCTATTGTACGCATCCTCGAGATCAAGCGCTGCCGCCATCGTTTCCTGTCTACTCTGGAACCCCTCATAAATGTCAAAGGCAAAAGTGGCTGCATTTGACCAGGTATTTTTTCCTGGCCTGTAGCTCCCCAGGCCTCTTGGAAGAAGCTTCCCCCTTTCCAAAAACTCTTGCAGCTTGACAGCGACTATCTTCTCTAGAACCTTCCCAAATGTATTTTGAAGGGTGATGATTCTAAAGCCGCTAAGCCTTGAATGATCCTTGAATAGTTTTGGGAGAGGGATGAGATAGCTGTGCACCCAATTCTGTGGTACTGATGCTGTCATAATGCTCTGGTTAAAGCAGTAGGTCATCTCCTCCAGGTCTGCATCGCTCAAACCCTTCATGTGGCCATACCTACCCCATCGGGCCCTGGTGCCGTGTCTTTTGCCTTTTTCAAAATGTGTTTTACATCTTCCACCCGTACGATGTCTTCATACTGCATATTCTTAGAACAAAACGAAGAAGAAAGAAAGAAAGAAAGAAAGAAAGAAAGAAAGAAAGAAAGAAAGAAAACGTTTCAAGGCAAGAAGATCGAATTCATTGCACCGAAACATGTTCTGTCCCATCTGGCTCTGGGTTCCCCGCAGCGCGGCCTGCAGGAAGCGTCGCCAGTGCACGAACTCCGTAGTTCCAGAGACGACCCGCTGAGAAAGCTGCACTCGTTAACGGAGTCCCGAAACGAGCCCTAGACCTTAAGGCTAGTTAACCGCGTGGTCATGGAGATCCTCTAGACCAATGGTTCTGAACCGGTGGGGAATTCTCCCCACCTCCCCCAGGGTGGAATTTTAGGGTTTCCGGGGAGGGGGGAATTAAGATTATTTCTAGATATAGCCCGTTAATACAAGAACCGATTACTTGATATTGTTTTTCCCTCCATATTATACGGTTCTGTACTTCTCACTCTTCTGAAATTTGTTTTATAACGTAAGTAGACCCACAAATCTCGTTTTATATAGACGTCTAGACTTGTTCTAGTATGTGTTATTACATTTAGCTTCCATATTTACGTATACTGTGTAGGGGAATTTATGGTGGTGGGGAATTTATAGGGAAAAAATAAGAAAGGAGAGGGGATTACATTCTGAACATTTGATGAAGGGGTGCATGGGCCAAAACAAGTTGAGAACCACTGCTTTTGACAGAAAGACAGACAGACAGTCAGAAAGGAAGACAGGCAGGCTGGAAGGAAGTTAAGCAGTCAAGAAGGTTAGCAGGAAGGAAGGACAGATAGACAGACAATCAGACAGACAGACAGACAGACAGAAAGGAAGGAAGTCAAGCAGGCAGACAGGAAGGAATAAAGGAAGGTATAACGGAAGGACAGAAAAAAGTCAGACAGACAGACAGACAGACAGACAGACAGACAGACAGACAGACAGACAGGCAGGCAGGCAGGCAGGCAGGCAGGCAGAACGCAGCAACAATATCATGAAGAAATATACCCATCAACTCATCAACATCAGTAAACAGAACAGAGCTGAAACAAAAATGTCCAACATCTTACACAAACCAACACCAGACAATATGAAACCCTGCCGTGATGGCTTCTGTTATCCTAGAGAAGAATGCTGAAATTCTCTTCCCGTACTTTACCGCCATATTTTCTAACTTCTGCACCACTCTCGAGACATATCCTTTCGTTCTATTTCTGCACCGCATTATTTCGCATTTAATATAAGCACTGCGTTCTTTCTTGTATACCAAAAACAACGTCTTTTTTTTTTTCTCTTCCTACGCCGGTGATTGATGATATTTTCGGAGTCCTGTCTAGAAAAATTAGACAGCGGGAGCAGGGTAAGTGCAAACAGCAAATGCCAGAAAATTTCCGCAATGGCGGAAGCATAAAAAGAGCGAGGGTAACTGCGCAAGAGCGCTGAAAATGTGGCGGAGAGATGGAAAACGGAAATCGGGAAAGATCATTTTTACAGAAAAAGTTAGTCGTAGTTAACCACATCATTTTTCACTATATTATCTTAGAAAGTTTACGGTCAGTAGTTTGGTATTACTTTCTGAAAAACCGACGCTCATACCATTTTGTGAAAACCACCGCAAGACGATCTGCTGCAAAATCGCCCGCAGCTGTGTTTCGAATGCGGTGTGCGGGATTAGGAATTGCATTCATAACCAGCGCCGGCATGATCACAAAAACAATAATAAACGTTAAGGGGATCTTCATACTGCTCGTAGAAAAACTAAGAAGTATAAACGGACTGACCTAAACGGATATCGACCCGGCAATGTTAATGGACTAAGAGATAGATCAGCGACTCAAAAAATAGGTACAATCAACGTCTGCGGTTTCAGTAGTAAAGAAGAAGAGCTTATAGAAACAATGGAAGAGAGGAAAATTGGACTGATGGGAATAGCGGACACCAGAACAAAGGGGAAAGGATGCAAGGAGCTTCACCGCAGTTACACGTTTGTTTACTCTGGAGTAGAACAGCAAGAAAGGGCAAGACACGGTGTGGGAATAGTCATCGAACCACGGCTAGCAAGAGGAATACTAGAAATAAAATATATATCAGAAAGAATCATAACAGTGAGAATAAAAGAACAAACAATCACAACATATGTACAAATATACGCACCATGTAATGCAAACAATAATGAGCAAGAATGCGAGGAATTCTACGAAGACATACATTACGTGCTAAATAAAATAGATAAGCAGGACAACATCATAGTTATGGGAGACTTTAATGCAAGGCTAGGACATAACAGAGTGGGCATAGAAAAACATCTGGGAGCATTTGGAGATCAGCAAAATGAAAGGAATGATAACGGAAGTAGACTATTAGAGCTTTGCAGCCAACACAACCTCTATATAACAAACACATTCTATAAACATAAAGATTCACAAGTATACACCTGGTATAAATGGAACGATCCAGATACTAAAAGCCAAATTGATTTTATATTAACAAGAAATAACAGAAAGAGAAATATATTAGATGCAAGGGCAGTGCCCAATTTCAATATAAACACAGATCATAAAGCAGTCGTTGCCACAATAAGAACAATCAGAAGAAGAAAACAAAGAGCAGGAAAATACATGCTATGCGAATCAGTAAACTTAAAAAACCTTAAAGACGAGGCAGTAAGGGAAAATTATGAGAAAGAACTAACTGAACTCTTTGAAAAATTACCTACAGAGAGAAAAACAGTGGAAGAAGAATGGGAGATGTTCAAATCAAGCATTTTAAATACTGCAAAAACAACATGTGGAACCACGAAAAAACGCAAAACACGGATAAAGAAAATAACAAGCTGGTGGAACGCAGAAGTAAAGAAAGCGGTAAAAGACAAAAAGGAAAAATATACAAAATGGTTGAAGAGCAAACAGGAATGTGATCGCATAGAATATAGAATAGCGAGAAGACGTGAATAGAATAGTAAAGAGGGAAAAACAAAAAGACTAGGAAGACTATGGAGAAACCCTAAATAAAAACTACAAGGAGGCAACTAGAAACTTCTACAAAAAGATAGGTGCAATGCGAGCCAGAGGAGAACCCTTTGACCCAACTGAAATAATTAACAGCGAAAATGGAGAACCAATAAGTGAACAAAAGCAAATCCTAATAAGATGGAAGCAGTACTTCGAACAACTTCTCAACATCCCATTAGATGTCACTGAAGAACTAGAACCAGACATACTAAAAGAAGAAATTATAGAAGCCATCAGATTAGCCCCATTGAACAAATCACTAGGACAGGATGAAATACCAAATGAACTAATTAAAGCAGCAAGAGAAGTAGGAACAGCTTGGCTACATAGACTATTCAATCATGTTTGGGTAGAACAACAGACACCACGAGACTGGGGAAATGCCATAATTATCCCAATTTGGAAAAACAAAGGCAGCAAAAGAGACTGCACACAATTCAGAGGCATTTCACTGTTGAGTCATACTGGGAAAATATTTAGCAAAATTCTTGAAAAAAGATTACGAACTACTTTAGAATCCCAGCTAAGCGAAACACAACTTGGATTTAGGAAAAACAAAGGATGCACAGATGCAATTTTTGCTCTTAGACAACTTATAGAAAAATCAATCGAATTCAATGAAACACTCTACTTAGCCTTTGTCGACCAAGAAAAGGCATTCGATAGAGTAGATAGAAACAAGTTGTGGCAAATCCTTAAACAATATGGAGTGAGTACACATCTAACAAACCTATGTAAAAGTTTATACAACAACAGTGAATGCATAGTGAGAGCAACTGGAGGACACTCAGAACCCTTCACCATAAGATCTGGAGTACGACAAGGTTGTGTCCTGTCCCCTCTCTTGTTCATAACATATATAGACAACATATGTAAAGAAACCAGCCAAGCAGAGATAGCAAGAATACCACATGACGAGAACACAGAAGAAGAACCAACTGCAAATCTAACCATTAGAGAACTCCTTTTTGCGGACGACCAAGCACTAATAGCAAAATCAGAAGCTGAATTACAAGACCACATGAACAGTCTAAACGAAATGTGTAGGGAACATAACATGAAAATTAGCACAAGCAAAACAGAGGTAATGACTATAACTAAAGAAGAACAAACAACAACAATTCACCTAAACGAACATCCCTTGAAACAAGTGAAGAGTTTCAAGTACCTGGGAAGTATAATATCATCAAATGGCAGATCAGAAGACGAGATCGAAAATAGGTGCAATAAGGCAAATCAACTCATTGGACAAATGGCACCAATACTAAAGAACAAACATGTATCAATAACTACTAAGAAAGCACTTTACAACACAATCTTCCTGCCAACTCTATGCTACCAATGCCAAACCTGGACAATGACAGAAAAAGAGAAAAGAAAAATCACAACAACAGAAATGAGGTTCCTGAGAAGAATACTCAACGTATCAAGAAGAGATAAGATCAGAAATGAAGAAATCAGCAAGTCAAATGGTTTGGCCATGCAAGTAGGTTACCAGTCAACAGCATACCACAGCAAGCAATGATGTACAGACCAGATGGAAACAGAGGAAGAGGCCGACCACGTAAACGTTGGACGGAGGGGATAGCAGAGTCCATGGGAATATCGATATATGAAGCCCATAATCTGGCACTCTCACGAAGTTTATACTTCACCTCGACACCGCAAGACACAAGAGGAACATGATGAGATGAGATGAATAAACTTTACGGCTAAAAAGTCTCCCTCAGAAAACAAAAACAAAGACATGTCGATACTAATAAAATGACAGCTATTATTATAATTGTAAATAAATAATGCCTAAAAAGAAACGAAATCAGAATGGTTGCCCTTTTTTTTTAAAATGACGAGACGACCTGGGTCAACAAAATAAATCAATATAGATGAAGAATGATCAAGTTCGTAAAGTCGGTACCACATAAGCGGACAGGAAATGACGACACAGATCTGAGAGCTTCCGGGGGGAAAAAAACTTAGGAAATTGTGAACACCCGTGTGTTACCATGCCGAGGGGATCACATCGCCCCATCTTAAACTACCAATGCGTGGTGGGGTAGCGGGTTTGACTAAAATGTTGACTTCTCTTCCTTGACTTGAAGATGTAATTTACAAATACCTCAGAAGTCGAAGTGAGTTCTCCTGATGGCAAAGGATAATAGTAATAGAGAATCTTTATCCACATGCAAACATCAATGTACGACCCCAAATCAAGGACGGAAGTCAACATTTAGTCCAACTGACCGGTGTAGGGTTGAGCCCGTTCCCACGGAATCAGCGCACCGGATGTGTCAGAACGAGCGCTCTTATTCATTCGAGCATGCTGACCTGGATCCACCTGTGATGTTAAAATTTATATGAGAATTTAGGATAGAGATAACTGGCGAATCAGCCATGTAGGCATATGGATTGCCACCACAGATCACATACTCCAAGACTACCCAAAATGCGCCATATCTAAGCAAACATTCAGGCCTAGAGAAACAACAGTGAAAGCTCAACTTCATGGACACTGACTGTACTTTAAAAAAAATAAACCAGACAGTGAAGTTTATGCAAGAGACAATATTGCAGATGTAGACAACAAATCTGAAGCGAACGAAAGAAGGAGTAGGACAGAGAAGAACTATATACGAATGACATGGAAGGATCTGTAGAAATAGCAAAAGATAGAACGGCTTGCAGTTAGCTGGTTGTGAGGCTATGTCCCAATGGCGGATAAAAGGTAAACGAAAAAGAAGTAGTGTGCATTCGCAACTGCGAGCGATATCAAGAACAAGTCACCAAAAATGTCTTGTGGCAAGATCAACACCAAGAAACAACAGACACAGAAGATGTGCAGCGTGGGAGCCGCCAAAACCGTAAAGAAGACGAGTGGAGAGAACCTGCCTGTGAGCTGCAGCCAAGAGCTGAACCTACAGCCACATCAAAGGAAGCTACACCGAGGGAGACCGACGACAACCCGCCACAGACAAGAGCCAAAACAGCTGAGAAGAAGGGGGAGAAAGAGTCGGAAACACCAACTCAAAGACAGTCAGATTGGTTGTCAAACGTATCCCAGCGGAGCTGACAGATGAACAGATCCAGAAGCAGCTACAACAGGAGAATCTCCACATCCGAAACTTGAAGGCGGAGCGGATTCTGACGTACTCCAAGATCCCTACTACTCTAGCGGTAGTGACGACTGAGGGCAGCGAGATACAACGCCAGATATGGATAAATAAGAGAGTACAACAACCTGAAAGATTCATACCAAGAATCACCCAATGCTGAAGATGCCAGAGGGCCGGCCACAGCAGAAATATGCCGCTACTGCGCCGAACACTATCCATTCAAGGAATGCCCGTTGGCCAAGCTGGACAAGGACAAGCCATCAAAGCCGTCAAAGCAGAGAGAGAGAAATGCTACAAACTGAAAGGGAGCTAACCCAAAACAAACCAGCAGAAGCCACGGAAAAGACCACAGAGAAGCAGTAAGGTGAAACCCAACAAAAGACCGAGCTGGAACCGCAAGTTAAAGCCAGCAGCCCAACCACGATGCCCAAGAAAGTCAAGGGGAAGCCATTATCCCGCCAGAACTCTGAGGAAAACCCAGAGGAGCACAAGGACGACGATATAGAGCATACCCCGTCCGCCCTACCATTTACATTGGAGGAGCTCCTCGCGGATAACGCAGAATACGAAAGGAAAGACGAACTCAGGCGCAAGGAATTCTGAAGGCGCAAGGAAGAAAAGGAAAAAAAAAGAAGCCCATGAAATTCAAGGGGAAACCAATATCCCACCAGACCTCTGAATGCCTCACATAATACCCAGACATATACTATGATGACGAACACCCCGAATACGAATCTGGGTACTATATAGATGGCACAGAGATCATCCCGTGGTTTACCACAGAGGAGGAAATCGAAAGACAGCAGAAGATCACATTCGAAAGTGAAAAAAGGTGCAAAGAGGAAAATGAAAACATCGAAAAGCTTCTCCAGACAATACACAAATAGGAGGGGAAAAGACCAAATAAAAAGTTCTTATGAGGACTGCAACCAGTCAAGCCAGGGGAGTCAGGAGCCTACACTAACCAAAGAAACCACCAGAGGAGACGGGCACAAAAGGCAACTCGCTTACCAACCCCCAGCTGACGCCACAGACACAAAAGCCTACATAACCAGTCCGAGCCAGGACTCACGCGTAAGAGCGCACAGACAAAAACAGGATTAAACCCATAAAAACCACGGACCTCGACTCTAACCAAGGCTAAAGAAGCAGGCTGATTGAGGCAGAATTTGGAATTTTTGTTTTTGAATCAAGCAAGTAGAGTGTGAATGACAAAACAAACGAAGAGAGGGTAGGTGTTCACAGGTATCAATCTAGCAGGACGAAACGTGAGAAAAACGAATTACAATATAGCACGTGAAATGGAGATGTGGAAAGGAAAAAAGTTGTAAATGATATTGTTAATTCACCCGGGGAATGTCAGTCTGGACAAACTAACTTGATGAAGTCGGATATGTCTTTTGGAAAGCACAAATATCGTAGCTCTGCCGGAAACAAGTACGACACACTTGCCGTCTTATCCGGAATGAGCAAATAAGGTTAATAAAATACTGATAAAAGACGGTCATTTGCGCAGATAGTACCTTGCGGTGTAGGGCAGAAGGGTCTTAAGCCTGATAATTAACTGAAAATATCGATTACTCCTACCTTGTGGCGAGTGGCATCCCATCTGGAAAATAATTCTAGATAGTTTAGAATCTAAAGTTTTTGGATTGCAATCACGACACTGGCGGGGTTTTATTTTCTCAGCCTGAAGATGAGTGATGCTGCTGCTATGTGAACAAACCAGTTTGTGTAAGCGATAAGGAGGAGATGGTGAGTTGTCAAGGAGGTGGTGATGAGGTGATGCCTAATTCTATCTGCCAAACGTAGACTGTTCCACCAATGCACCTGATATTTCAGCAATGGTGATAGGCGAGGAGCGGTTGGTCGAAGGGCTAGAATACCAGGTTCTCCTTCGCGACCCGGGTTAGAATCCTCGGTGAGGTGCGGATTTTTTTTTCTGTAAAGGGCGAAAAGAAAACCTTAACCTGCACAGTTCGCAGCGACTGCATTAGCCAGGCGGCCTTAATCCCCCCCCCCCCCCCACCCCCTTCTTTCTACGCGACTAGGTACTATAGGCAATAGATGACAGGTAATAGGCAGACAGTCAGAAACCCTGTCAATAAAAATAAAGGACTCTCGTAACACAAACCAGGGAATATAAATGTCTAGGGTCAATCAATGTTTACTTGAGATGGTTGATGGACAGAGAAATCAATACGCCTTGCGCAAAGGCAAATCAGATACTGGGACAACTATCTCCATTTCTGTCACATAGAAAGGTACATATAAGTACTGGGACAACTATCTCCATTTCTGTCACATAGGATGATACCTACAAGTACTGGGACAACTATCTCCATTTCTGTCACATAGGATGATACCTACAAGTACTGTGACAACTATCTCCATTTCTGTAACATAGAAATATACCTATAAGTACTGGGACAACTATCTCCATTTCTGTAACATAGAAAGATACCTATAAGTACTGGGACAACTATCTCCATTTCTGTAACATAGAAAGATACCTATAAGTACTGGGACAACTATCTCCATTTCTGTAACATAGGAAGATACTTATAAGCACTAAAGCAAATCTCATAAAAACTATTTTTTGGCCGACATTATTCTACCAGTGTCAAACGCGGAAGCTTACTGCAATTCATCATCATCATGAGTCTCTGTGGCGAAGTGGTCAAGCCGTTTGATTCGTGCTCCGAAGGTCGTGGGTTCGATTCCGGACCGCGTCCTTCGGTTTACGAGTTAAATATTTCGGAGACTCCTGTGGGTCGTCGCTAAAAGCTACGGAGTTCGTGCTTAGTGCGACGCTTTCCGTGCTGCGGAAAGAGACTTAATTCATTCATTCATTCATTCAGTAGCATGTCCTTTGCAGAACCTCGCTCCCATAACAACCTTCCGGAAAACCTCTCGATCATAAGCAAGATGTCCCGCGTCTGATACACCCATCTGGAGATCATCCGCCACATCCTGCACCCATCTTCTCTTTGGCCTTCCTCTTCCTTTCCTCAACCGTAGAGACATAAATATCAGCTTACAAAGAGCATTAGAAAGAGCGCATAAAAGATCTGTACATCACCCAACCCCCTCCATAAAACCCCCACCACCATCCCATCACTTCACTGAGGTAGATGGAGGGGAAGGGTGGGGGGAGGGGAGGGGGAGAAGATGAAATAGCAGATGAGGTCCCATATCCGCATTCTGTTTTCTTTCTGCTATGTGTCTGATTGTTTGTTTGTTAGTTTATTTGGTTGTTTGATTGTTTGTTTATTTGTTTGTTTGATTGTTTGTTTGTTTGGTTGTTTGTTTCTTTGTTTATTTGGTTGTTTGATTGTTTGTTTATTTGTTTGTTTGATTGTTTGATTGATTGTCTGTTTATTTTTGTTTAGTAGTTTGTTTATTTGATTGTTTGTTTATTTTTTTGATTGTATGATTAATTTTTTTTAAATTAATTTTTTATTGTTTCATTTTTTGATTGTTTGATTGATTGTCTGTTTGACTGTGTGTCTGATTGTTTGTTTGTGTGTTTGTTTAATTGTTTATTTGATTGTCTGTTTGTTTGATTATTTGTTGGATTGTTTGTTAATTGTTTGTTATTTGCTTGACTGTTTGTTTGTTTGATTGATTGATTGTTTGATTGTTTGTTTTATTGTCTGTTTGATTGTCTGTCTGTTTGTTTGATTGATTGCTTGTTTGTGTGTTTGATTGTTTGTTATTCGATTGTTTGATTGTCCTTTGTTTGATTGTTTGTGTCATCGTTTGTGTGTTTGCTTCTTTGTTTGGTTGATTCTTTGTTTATTTATAGTTGTTTTTTGTTTGTTTGTTTCGTTGTGTGTTTGATTGATTGATTGTTTATTTGATTGTTTGTTTATTTGTTTGATTGTTTGATTAATTGTTCGTTTGTTTTTTATTGAATTTTTATTGTTTCATGTTTTGATTGTTTGATTGGTTGTCTGTATGATTGATTGTCTGTTTGATTGTGTGTGTTTTTTTATTGTTTGTTTGTGTGTTTGTTTGATTGTTCATTTAATTGTCTGTTTGTTTGATTATTTGTTTGATTATTTGTTTGATTGTTTGTTTAATTGTTTGATTGCATTTTAATGATCATGTGGAGGCTTTGGTGGTGAAGGCTGGTAGGGGACTTAATGCATTGAGGGCTATGGCAGCAACCGGGATAGATCAGAGGATGCTGTACAGGCTGTTTCAGCAATTAATAATTTCTGCCATTGAGTATGGTTTGGGGCTACTGACAGTAACAAAGAGTCAGCTTGAAAGGTTGGAGCGAATATAGAATGTTGCCATGCGGTTAATCCTGGGGTACACAAAGGACACACCAATTATATGCATGAGGCATATCCTGGCGCTACCAACCATGACGGATAGGCGTAGGGTCCTTCAGGCCAAATGATACCTGAGAGTTGCTGCAGATAGGGATCACCCCCTGCATGAAGCCATGGGTATAGTTAAGGGTCAAAGACTAAGACGAGGCAGGTCCTGGATGGAACAGGCAGAACTTTCTATAAGTCAGGTGTGTGATCTAGAGACCATCAATCGTGAAAAAGAGTGGGTTGAAGTTCCGGAAGAAATCACGGACTGGCACAACGTAATAATAACACTGGGCCGTGAGTGCACAGAATGGGTAGCGGGCCGCACAGAGTTTGAAGCGCAACAACTGATCCAGAGTAACACACATCAAGGTGACATAGTCATCTACACCGATGGGTCAGTGGTGAGAACAGACATAGTGGTTGGGGTTTTATTGCAAAGGCTAATGGACGAGTCTTGAAAAAGGAGAGTTTGGCATATGAGATTATGACCTCCAGCATGAGAATGGAGGTGGAGGCAGTAACAGCGGCATTCCGTTGGCTAGAGGAGACTACTGCAACACATGTTGTGTTCATTACGGATTCAAAGAGTATGCTTAGCAAGGTGGAGAAAGGAATATTTCGTGTGGAATGGCTCACCTCGCTTAAGAAGTCACAGATTGTGAGAATTGTATGGATATTTTGCCCTGGCCATGCAGGGGTGAGGGGGAAATGAACAGGCTGATAGGCTGGCAGGGAATGCACCTCTTGGTGGTAGATTGCCTATGGACAAGGGGAAGGTGGTCATGCGTTTGTGGGACCAGGTGGAGAAGGTGGGGGAACAGATTGAGAACCCATATGTGGAAAGAATGAGATTGCGGGGAATCGGCAGGGGTTCTGCAAGAATATCAAAAGTGAGATGGAAGACCAAGAGAACTTTAAATCAGATAGCGGTAGGAAGGATTAGTTGTATAACTCTTCGCTGGCTGTTGATCGAGGGGACGGAGCACTATGGGAATGTCCTGAGTGCGGTGATGTCGGTTCTTAACACAACTGTTTGATTGTTTGTTTGTTTGGTATGTTTTCATTGTTTGTTTATTTGATTGTCTGTTTAATTGTCTGTTTGATTTTTTTCATTGTTTGTTTGATTGCCTGTTTGGTTGTCTGTTTAATTGTTTGCCTGTTTGATTATTTCATTGTTTGTTTGTTTGATTGTCTGTTTGATTTTTTTTCATTGTTTGTTTGTTTGATTGTAAGTTTGATTTTTTTCATTGTTTGTTTGTTTGATTGTCTGTTTGATTGTCTGTTTGATTGTCTGTTTGATTGTCTGTTTGATTGTCTGTTTGATTGTCTGTTTGATTTTTTCAATGTTTGTTTGTTTGATTGTGTGTTTCATTGTCTGTTTGATTTTTTCATCGTTTGTTTGTTTGATTGTCTGTTTGATTGTCAGTTTGATTGTTTGTTTGATTGTCTGTTTGATTGTCTGTTTGATTGTCTGTTTGATTTTTTCATTGTTTGTTTGTTTGATTGTCTGTTTGATTTTTTCATCGTTTGTTTGTTTGATTGTCTGTTTGATTGTCTGTTTGATTATCTGTTTGATTGTCTGTTTGATTTTTTCAATGTTTGTTTGTTTGATTGTGTGTTTGATTGTCTGTTTGATTTTTCATCGTTTGTTTGTTTGATTGTCTGTTTGATTGTCTGTTTGATTGTTTGTTTGATTGTCTGTTTGATTGTCTGTTTGATTGTCTGTTTGATTTTTTCATTGTTTATTTGTTTGATTGTCTGTTTGATTTTTTCATCGTTTGTTTGTTTGATTGTCTGTTTGATTGTCTGTTTGATTGTTTGTTTGATTGTCTGTTTGATTGTCTGTTTGATTGTCTGTTTGATTGTTTCATTGTTTATTTGTTTGATTGTCTGTTTGATTTTTTCATCGTTTGTTTGTTTGATTGTCTGTTTGATTGTCTGTTTGATTGTCTGTTTGATTGTCTGTTTGATTTTTCCATTGTTTGTTTGTTTGATTGTCTGTTTGATTGTTTGTTTGATTGTCTGTTTGATTGTCTGTTTGATTGTCTGTTTGATTTTTCCATTGTTTGTTTGTTTGATTGTCTGTTTGATTGTCTGTTTGATTGTCTGTTTGATTGTCTGTTTGATTTTTTTCATTGTTTGTTTGTTTGATTGTCTGTTTGATTGTCTGTTTGATTGTCTGTTTGATTTTTTCATAGTTTGTTTGTTTGATTGTCTGTTTGATTGTCTGTTTGATTGTCTGTTTGATTGTCTGTTTGATTGTCTGTTTGATTGTTTCCTTGTTTGTTTAGAGAAAGCTTAGTGACAACTGGAAAGACTGCTGAGAAAAGAGCCAGGGGAGACAGAGAGACAAATACCTAGCAGGCTGGCGGGGTTATTGTTTCCGATCATGTCCACGCAGGGGGCGACCTATCACCATAACATGCAGTACAGGACACACGTCTGGATATTCTGGGCAGGACAGGCGACGAGGACGAGAACTGGCCACCTCAACTTTTATATCGTGACCTAGAATATATGACGGCTAACACATCGCTGACAGACAGACAGCATACAAACAAACAGACAGACATTGTACAGACAGACAACATACAAATACAAAAACAGACAGGCAGCAAACAGACAGACAGTATACAAACAAACAGACAGACAACGAACAGACAGACAGCTAGCAGACATACAACATACATATTTGCAGATCAGCAGCAGACAGACAGACAGCAGACGAACAGGCATACAGACAGCTAATGGACAGACAAGTAACAGACAGACAACTAACAGACAGATAAACAGCCAGACAGATATTCATACACCAGACAAACAACGAATAGACAGACAGACAGACAGACAGACAGGCAGGCAGGCAGACTGCACTGCCGAAGCATCTATTGTTGCCAAAGTCTAGACTCGTAAACAAAGGTAGCATACCACGTGATAGACCCGGGAGCGTTAAAAATGTGTCATCCAAGAAGCAGAAACTACACGAAACAATTCCACTCACACGGGAAGTTTTATCTGTAAGCCGTGCAGAATTAATTGTGTTCTTGCTATCAACGCAACGTGAGTTAGAGGGTACGCGGGCAGATGTTTTCGTGCTCCAGAGGTCAGCTGCCGGCTTCAAACTGAACTAGATAAATCACAATTTGCAGCACGCGCTGGTATCTCTCTGTGGAACATTCGATTGCCGTCTACAAGTTTACTTATTTACTTCTCCCCCTTCTTGTTGTCCTTTCTTCCTTCCTTATTTCGACATGTATTCCACAACGGGGCATAGCCTCTCAGATAATTCACGCCAAGCCATCTTCTTCTTCTTCTTCTTCTTCTTCTTCTTCTTTCTTTCTTTATCTAGAAATGTGTCTATAACTGCAATGTTGTCTCTTGTATGAATTTAACTGTCTTGTTTTAGTTCACTCAGTGAAGTTACAGTAAAATGTTTGAGAATACGGTACAACACCGGCCATCTAGTTACAGTAGCATGTTTTACAATATAGCACAACACCAGCCAAGAAGTTACAGTAACATTTTGAGAATATGACACAATCAAGTTACTGTAAATTGTTTGAGAATATGACACAACACCAGCCATCAAGTTACAGTAACATTTTGAAAATATGACTACACCTGTCATTAAGTTACTGTAACATTTTTAGAATATAACACAATCAAGTTACTGTAACAAGTTTGAGAATATGACACACCACCAGCCATCAAGTTACAGTAACATTTTGAGAATATAACACAATAGTAACATGTTTGGAAATATGACACAACACCAGCCATCAAGTTACAGTAACATTTTGAGAATATAACACAATACCAACCATCAAATTACAGTAAGAATTTGAAGATGAAAAATGGCACAACACCGGCCATCAAGTTACAGTAAGATTGTGAGAAAATGACACAACACCGGCCATCAAATTACAGTAAAATTGTGAGAAAATGACACAACACCGGCCATCAAGTTACAGTAAGATTGTGAGAAAATGACACAATACCAACGCCGAAAACGGCCACGGAATATTGAGGACACCTTGTGCATGACACTGTACGTGATGGGGAGGCTAGCAAAGAAAGGAGAATCTTTTCGTGGCCAGTGATGTAAATCTCTTCAACAGCTTAGTCCACACACGTACTCCTACTACCATTTACTGATCTACAAGTGAGTGTACTGGACTGATTTTTGAGTGAGGGTTAATTACCAGTGTCCACCGCCTACAGGCGTACTCACGCCAACTTCTGAAATATTTGTAATTTTCTCCTTCAGAAAGCACTGACAAACAACAGAAAATAAAATTGCTAGCAAATTCACCTGGGGTTGATCGCCACGTCCTGCAAAGGGTGCGCATTTTTTTAAAAGTCAAGACCAAGAAGTCAACATTTAAGCCCAACTGACATCTTCTGACGTTAGACTCTTTTTTGACCAAAACGTTACGCCGTAGAAATAAAAGTGTCAATCGGTCATCCGTACATATGATAAATTGTTGTTGCGTATTTTGTGATATCGGATATCTTATGAAATGGAATAAAGACAAAGGAGAAAATGATTGCAGATAGGTCACACACACACAGCGTGTGAGACGAATGATGATGCGCGATGGTGGAAATGACCACGTGTTTACATGCATCCATGGTGGACTAACATTTACAGCGCGAATTGGTCTGATCTGTCACATTCGCTACCGCCTTGGGTTGACATTATTAATTATTATGCCTTTTTGAAGCACAATGTAACAAACTATCGTCTGTCAAGACGGCAAATTGCCAATGAATGAGACATGCGAATACTAGAATATGTATGTAATAATGTACATAAGTACTCACCTACAAACAGCAGCCAGTTCTCGACGAGATGACAAGAGAAAAGCGGCAAAAACCCTCGTTTTGGCTGAGAACCCTTCGGAATGACGGGAAAAATCCAGAGGTGAAAGGTAACTACCAGGAAAAGAAAAATAACTCAGCGGATGAGGATCGGGAAAGAAGAAACAAGGCAGATGCGAATAGAATCTGGAAAGTGATGACTTAACGAGTGTAGATGGAAAAATCTTGGCCTGCCCTAGTTGAGAAGCAGGTAAGAAAGGGGTTGGAAGGCAGCACACGGAATTCCAGGTAGATTTGTCACGGCTAGAACAAGCGGTTACCACTTTACTGTGTTATTTTTCTTTCTCTCCTGCACATTAGACAGCCTTATCTGTGTTGCTTTTTTCCTTGTCTCTACACACGTGTCTCTAAAACAACGTGGCATGATAATGCTAAAACTAAGTTGTTTGTCTGTCCGTCCGCTTTTCTATACATCGAATTACACACAGATCTACTTACTTATCTGCTTGCATGTATGTTAGTATGCTTGTCCCTCTGTCCGCCCATGCAATCACAGAGACATACCTATCTGTCTATTTGTCTGTCTGTCCATGCAATCACAGAGACGTACCTATCTGTCTATTTGTCTGTCTGTCCACGCAATCACAGAGACATAACAAGCTATCTATGTGTCTGTCTGTCCCTCCATATATCCGCCCATGCAATCACAGAGACACACCTATGTGTCTATTTGTCTGTCTGTCCATGCAATCACAGAGACATACCTATCTGTCTATTTGTCTGTCTGTCCATGCAATCACAGAGACATACCTATCTGTCTATTTGTCTGTCTGCCCACGCAATCACAGAGACATACCTATCTGTCTATTTGTCTGTCTGTCCATGCAATCACAGAGACATACCTATCTGTCTATTTGTCTGTCTGTCCATGCAATCACAGAGACATACCTATCTGTCTATTTGTCTGTCTGTGCCTCCATATACCAGCCCATGCAACCATACATACCCAACTACCTATTTATTAAGCTACCTACCTACTTGTCTGTCTGTTCACCTGTCTGCGTGCCTGTCTGTCAACCCTTTCCCGATTGCCGTCTATCTACTTGTCTATTTATCCGTCCGTCTGTCTGAATGTCTGCTTAGCTGTCTGTCTGTCTGTCTGTCTGTCTGTCTGTCTGTCTGTCTGTCTGTCTGTCTGTCTGTCTGTCTGTCTGTCTGTCTGGTCTTGTCTGCCTAGCTACCAATCTGTCTATCTCTCCGACTAGCTACCAACCTGCAGTATGTCTGTCTAGTTATAAATCTGTCTGTCTGTCTAATCTGTCTTGTCTTGTTTGCCTAGCTACTAACCTATCTATCTCTCCGTCTAGCTACCAACCTGTCTGCATGTCTATCTAGTTACCAATCTGTCTGTCTGTCTGTCTGGTCTTGTCTGTCTAGCTACCAATCTATCTCTCCGACTAGCTACCAACCTGTAGTATGTCTGTCTAGTTATAAATCTGTCTGTCTGTCTAATCTGTCTTGTCTTGTTTGCCTAGCTACTAACCTATCTCTCCGTCTAGCTACCAACCTGTCTGCATGTCTATCTGGTCAAGCCACATGGTCAAGCCATCCAGCTATTTACTTCTCTGTCCTCCCCGTGTTCTCTTCCCCTCGATCTTGCCAGTTGTCACCAAGTTCTCCAATTCATTTTTCTCATAACATGCCCAAAAAATTGTTGACTGTCTACGTCTAATTTCTCTAATTAATTTACGATTTTCATTTGTTTCTTGTAGTACTTAGCCATTGGTTTTTCTGTCTATCCATAATATTCTTTGCATTCTCCTCAGAAAACACATTTCCACAGCCATAAGATGTTTTTCAGCTTGACTGCTCATTGCCCAAACTTCACGTCCATACAAAAGTACAGGCTCTATGTAGCACCTCTACACTCTTTTTCTCGTTTCAGTTGACATCTTTTTTAATTGGTCAGTATGTTTTACATCTTACTACAGGAAGATACACGAAACAAAACAAATAACGCAATGACAATATTCTTGCGATATATTGTTCTTCTGTCAAAATGGGAGGTCACAATATATTATCCTTCGGCACGACATAAAGTATATACATATTACCATATGTCAGGCTAACGACCTGATTCTCGCTGATCTCCCCCTGTCTGATCTCTCATGGTCCATTATCCCAACTTCCCCACAAATTACCCAGAGTAATCTCACACGTGCCCACTCTCCATGCTTCTTGTGTGTATGTGTGCGTGTGTGTGTTTCCCATTTTTTTCTTTCGCGTGTCTGCTGGATATAAACAGTTAGATATTCTCTTAAATTACCCTCTACCCAACTCAAAAGAGTTGTTTCGTTTTGTTTATGTAACATGTGGAGTGGGCGCTCACGGATATTGCAAGCATAAGCACGTTTCTTTCCTGTGAATGTCAGTTGTCGGGGAAGTCCTTGAGGCTATTGAAATAACGTGAAAAATAGATCCATTAAGTGTCTTTGCAGGCAAGGTCTCTGCAATGTATAACAGGCCGTGCGTCGGAATTCACAAGTTGCTTCGGGGAAAGAAAAAGTAGTCCCTTGTCAGATTCTGCCATTTTGCTTTGGTCGTCTCTAATTTTCGGCGAGTGTGGTTTAGGAAAGTGAAAGTAAAAGCACTTTCACAATTCCCACATGTCTGGTTTAAAGTCAGCCTTTGGCCATTTGAAAACAGAGCGCTTTGCGTTGATTTTCATCTTGGTAAGCGTGCCAGACGGTTAGACAGCAATGGCAAACTACTGGACGTAAAATTGCCTAGAAAACGTCACTGATATTAAAGAAAGCTAGCCCACTTGCAAACATCAGTCCAGCAAGGACTACGCTCGAGTTAAAAGCGAGTGAACAACAAATAAAAACACACAAACCACCAAAAAACATGTTGCGATTGATTGTAACGAACTATACAGTACATAACTATTCATTCATTCATTCATTCATTCATTCATTCATTCATTCAGTAGCTGGTTCTTTGTAGAACCTCGCTCCCTTAACAACTTTCCGGAAAACTCCGTAATAAGCAAGATGCCCCGCGTCCGATACACCCATCTGGAGATCATCTGCCACATCCTGCACCCATCTTCTCTTTGGCCTTCTTCTTCCTATCTTCCCAGGCATATACCCCTGCATTTTAGTTTTCTCCAAACTTTCATGACGTTTCAAGTGACCAGAATATTTCAATTTTCTTTGTTTTATCGTCTTTAGCGGCCAACCTTCTTCAATATTCAGATCTTGTCGTATGGATGCATTTGTTCTTTTCTGTATCCAAGATATTCTTATAAGCCATCTATAACATTTATATTCAAAGGCATTTGTGCGCTGTTCAGCTTAACTATACTATGTACTGTAAGGATATATAACTGTCTTTCTAACCGAAAGTGTTTCTATCCACTGTTCCCACGAGGAATTGGTTCTGGCATCTCCTCCCTTTCCTACGAAGACGGAATTAACGTACTTGACCAGGCTTTGCTCCCAGTTCATGCAGTCGGGCTAGAGTCGGTGTCTCATCAGTATCCGCCAAATGAGTCCCTACTGCACTGATTATATCAGCCCTGTCTATGCTTCTTCCCGCTTTCGTGTGTGCATTATTTGCCGGCAGGTCTGCACGTTCGTTACTCTAGGTATGTTTTGTGATGTGCGACCTCCGAATGCTGTCTATTCAATTTATAAAGCGCCACTGCGAACATCCGAAACCAAACCCCGAAAAAACATCTAATCCCTAAACTAAAGGTATTTATCCAGCTAACCTTTCGGGGGGATGACGTAATGCAATATCTACTGGACTGGCTTATTACAGCAGTTGGCCGAACATTCTATGCTGCATCTACAGTTATCAGGTACAAAATCATACCTATTCCCACCCCAGCAGTAAAAAACATGTCCCTCTGTACGCCAAATCCTATTGTTTTTATCAGTTTGCATGCAGGTGCCAGGCAACCTACATCAGCAGAACAGAGGAGCAGTTAAATATCAGGATGGTCGAACACAAACCCAATTGGATTGGCAGCGTAATACACAAAAGATTATGGGAACCAGGCCAAGCCGACATACCACAAACCTCCTACGTCATCGATTGGACGGCACATTTTGGAAATCGGTCACGTGATTGATAGGGACATTACTTTTCGCGCTTTGTTTAACACACAAAATGGTCGCTTGTTAAAGGTCGCTGAAACCATCGCCATTAATGGCCAGACCCCAGCCTTAGGCAAACAGAAAGACATGACAGTCAGTTTAAAATTATCATGGTAGACAATATAAATTACTGTGTGAATATGTGTATGTTTCAGACTGAAGGATTTATCTAATAACTTTAGTTTGTTGCAAAATATGCCAGGCAATAAATCGTACAAATCTATTGTTTGAGTCTTCATTATTCAAATTCACTACGGGATAACATTGTTTTGAATTCTCCTGAATGTCCACCTTGTCCATTGTGAGAGATCAAACTACTAGCGCTCATGAAGTCAACATATCCTCTCACTCATTTCCCCGCACTCCACTATCACCCGGACAGTATCCCCATTTATGTCCCTGTAAGAGAGAAGCGTCCATGCCTAGCATCCACTCCAGCCACATTTGCCCATGTACAGATACGCTTGGCGGGTGGCGAACGGGTTACGGATGCAATTAGAAATCCCACATGCCGCATTCGAAACACAACTGCATGCCATTTGGCAGCAGACCGTCTTGCGTTGGTTTTCATTAAATTGTATGGTTTCCGATCGTTCAGTGACAAACTACTGCAGGAAGACTTGCCAAGAAATCACAAAGAGTCAAAAACATTCTGAATCATCGTCATCATTATCTTCTTCCTCCTCCTCCTGCTTATCCTATTCTCCTTCTTCCTCTTCGTTCTCCTCCTCCCTCTTCTCATCGTCATCATCATCTTCATCAGCTTCTTCTACGTCTTCTTCTCCCCCTCCCACTCGTCTTCTGTTTCACTGTACTTATTTACCTGTTTAGCCTTCATGTGAATACGATCCTTGATTTTGGAGCTCTAGTGCTCGCTTCATACAGTTTTCTGCCAACTACCTCCGCCCCCGGTTCCCTGTGATACCTTTCACCGACCTCTTCCTTCCGTACAATTCTAATACACCTGCAGCGACCCCATGAGAAGTCATTTCTTTTGCTATTGTGTTATATGACTGAAGTATCTATCTTGTTGCTTCTGTGAGTAATTTTGGTGCTGGCATTATTCCTACTTATGTTTTCTTTTTATTCCTATTTCTATCTCTTGTCACTTCCAATATTCTTTTCCTATGTCGCATTTGAGCATAACTAGACATCGCATTATCTTGTGGAATGTGTATGAGAGAGAGAGAGAGAGAGAGAGAGAGAGAGAGAGAGAGAGAGAGAGAGAGAGAGAGAGAAAGAGAGAGAGAGAGAGAGAGAGAGAGAGAGAGAGAGAGAGAGAGAGAGAGAGAGAGAGAGAGAGAGAGAGAGAGAGAGAAGTTACCCAAAACATGTTCAGGTTTTGTTCTATCATAAAAAGGGGAAGCAAATATTACTAGAAGTAAGAGGAGAGCATCCAAACGTTGATAAAACCAGGTGAGACAACACGGCATATCAGCTCATCGTTAATTTACAAGTTCTCGCGTGCTGGATTTTCTAGCGACCATATATGCTCTGCCGCACTTCGCTGTGAACAGGTCTCTTAAAATAGATCTACCTGTTTTGGTAAGGCGTACCGGCGTGTTACACCCACTTTGCGAGCACAACTTACTTCCCCTTGTTTTAACCCACGCGTAAATTCACTGCATGCGGTGTTTTCAATTCAGGTTGTCGAGAGTCGGTGTCTTGGAGTCAGCAGTCAAGAGTCACAGTAGTTGTAAATTTACTGCAGTACATATGGGATACTGTGTACGATTATCATATTTACCTTGAAAAGGTCTTTCGATCGATCCATCCGTTCGTCTGTCTGTTCTGTCTGTCTGTTTACCTCTCTCTCTCTCTCTCTCTCTCTCTCTCTCTCTCTCTCTCTCTCCTCTCTCTCTCTCTCTCTCTCATCTCTCTCTCTCTATATATATATATATATATATATATATATATCTATATATATCCTGTTTCAGGATATTGCGGTCAACACCAGCATCTTTCAGCTGTATGTTGATTCCTAGGCTAGATTACGCTCATCAGCACGCCACGACTTTCTGAGCGACCGGCTCCATACTCTCATAAGTCACTTTTGCGATTCGAACCACTGCTAATTCTCGTCGCGTCACGTGACGAGAGTATTCGGAGTTAGCGGAGAAAGCTGCTAACCCCTCGGCCATATATATATATATATTCATTCATTCATTGACACCTTGCCGTCTTGACAGACGATAGTGTGTGCTTTAAAAAGGCATAATAACTTTTACCTATGTCGGTAGCGAATGTGACTGATAAGGCCGATTCGCGCTGTAAATGTTCGTTCACAGTGGGTGCATGTGAACACGTGGTCATTTCCACCATCATGCACCACCTTACGTCTCACACGCTCGGTGTGTGACTTATCTGCAATAATTTTCTCCTTTGTCTTTATTCCATTTCTGATGTTTGCCCTCCATGCAACACGTTCAGCGGCAACTTGCTCTCACTGTGCATTATCAATGCCTGTATCAATCATGTCCCGTTTACACACATCTTTGTATCGTAGTAGAGGCCGACCCTGAGATCTCTTACCCATCTGTAATTCACCAAAAAAGATGTCCTTTGGTATTCTACCATCATCCATCCTCCTAAGATGGCCTATCCATCTAAGTCTATATATATATATATACATACAGTAACACTTCGATTAACCTACACTCGGCAGTTTCTGTTATCCGTCATCGTCTAACCAAAAAACAAAAAACAAAAATGCCTGAGTATCAACAAAAGGACGTTATTTTAAATGTTGCCACTGTGTGAGCTGACCTGACAGTGTCTAACCTAATGAATGGGTGGATAAACTCTTGCCTGAACCTATTGAGGAAACTGACAGAACTGATACTTTTAGTGTTGACGAAATTGTACAACTGTGCAACAATGTAGGACTAAACAATGGAAACATTACGCAAGGAAAAGTAACAGATTGGTTGGAATGAGACAAAATGGATGGAGGCTTTGAAATTTAGAACGATGATGAAATTGTTTGTAGTGTGACTACCATTGAAGAAGAAGAAATAGATAACGATGAAGGACCAGTTCTTAACCAAAAACCTACAACTAGCCACTCAGAAGCAGAAACAATGTTATCAAAGTGCATCGACTGGTTTGAAATGCAAGAGGAGGAAATGCAACACAGATCCTACTTCTGCGTAATATACGGAACATGGCCGCGCAGAAAGCTCGAGCCTCGGAGACACAGAAGTAGATGACAGATTATTTTACAGTAACGCAGGTTTACAGTATTACAATACATTATGTACATTACTACTCTTATATTGAAGTTTATATTGATCGCTTTGTAAAATTAAATACAATATGTATGTACTATTCACTTTTAAAAGATTTCATTTTCGTGTTCGTCCCAAGCCCGCAGTGAAATCACATTATTGTAGATATGTGCATTAAGAGACTTGTGTTATCCGCCTATTCCCTGGACCGGACAGTGACGGTTAATTGAAGTTGTGCCTCAGCTGCTTCTTCTAGAGTGAGCACGTTGCGCAACTGATCTTATTTATGCCCCTACGGCTTCTTCTGGAGTGAGAAGTTGCGTAACTAATCTTATTTATGCCTCAACTGCCTCTTCTAGAGTGAGCACGTTGCGCAACTGATCTTATTTATGATAAACGGCTTCTTCTAGTGTGAGCACGTTACGCAACTGGTCTTATTTATGATAAACGGCTTCTTCTAGTGTGAGCACGTTGCGCAACTGTTCTTATGTATGAGTCTACTGCTTCGTCTAGATTGAGCACGTTGCCCCAACTGCTTCTTCTAGAGTGAGTGCTTACTCTATAAGAAGCAGTTGGGGCATCAATAATATCAGATGCGCAACGTGCTCACTCTCAAAGATGCTGTTGAGGCATAAATAAGATCAGTTGCTCAACGTGCTCACTCTTGTAGAAGCCGTTGAGGCATAAATAATATCAGCTGTGCAACGTGCTCTCTCTAGAAGAAGCCGTGGAGGCATAAATAAGACCAGTTACGCAACGAGCTCACTCTAAAAGAAGCGGTTGATAAGATCCTTTGCGCAACGTGATAACTCTAGAAGAAGCAATTGGGGCTTAAATAAGATCTGTTGCGCAACGTGCTCACTCTAGAAGAAATCGTTGAGGCATACATAAGATCGGTTGCACAACGTGCTCACTGCAGAATATGCAGTTGAGGCATAACAATGATCAGTTTCGCATAGTGCTTACTATAGAAGAAGCAATTTTCTGTCACAAATAAAATCAGTAGCGCAACGTGCTCACTCTAGAAGAAATCGTTGAGGCATAAATAAGATCTGTTGCGCAACGTGCTCACTCTAGAAGAAATCGTTGAGGCATAAATAAGATCTGTTGCGCAACGTGCTCACTTTAGAAGAAATCGTTGAGGCATAAATAAGATCTGTTGCGCAACGTGCTCACTCTAGAAGAAATCGTTGAGGCATAAATAAGATCTGTTGCGCAACGTGCTCACTCTAGAAGAAATCGTTGAGGCATAAATAAGATCTGTTACGCAACATGCTCACTCTAGAAGAAATCGTTGAGGCATAAATAAGATCTGTTACGCAACGTGCTCACTCTAGAAGAAATCGTTGAGGCATAAATAAGATCTGTTACGCAACATGCTCACTCTAGAAGAAATCGTTGAGGCATAAATAAGATCTGTTGCGCAACGTGCTCACTCTAGAAGAAATCGTTGAGGCATAATAAGATCTGTTGCGCAACGTGCTCACTCTAGAAGAAATCGTTGAGGCATAAATAAGATCTGTTACGCAACATGCTCACTCTAGAAGAAATCGTTGAGGCATAAATAAGATCTGTTGCGCAACGTGCTCACTCTAGAAGAAATCGTTGAGGCATAAATAAGATCTGTTGCGCAACATGCTCACTCTAGAAGAAATCGTTGAGGCATAAATAAGATCTGTTACGCAACGTGCTCACTCTAGAAGAAATCGTTGAGGCATAAATAAGATCTGTTGCGCAACGTGCTCACTCTAGAAGAAATCGTTGAGGCATAAATAAGATCTGTTACGCAACATGCTCACTCTAGAAGAAATCGTTGAGGCATAAATAAGATCTGTTGCGCAACGTGCTCACTCTAGAAGAAAATCGTTGAGGCATAAATAAGATCTGTTGCGCAACATGCTCACTCTAGAAGAAATCGTTGAGGCATAAATAAGATCTGTTGCGCAACATGCTCACTCTAGAAGAAATCGTTGAGGCATAAATAAGATCTGTTGCGCAACGTGCTCACTCTAGAAGAAATCGTTGAGGCATAAATAAGATCTGTTGCGCAACGTGCTCACTCTAGAAGAAATCGTTGAGGCATAAATAAGATCTGTTGCGCAACGTGCTCACTCTAGAAGAAATCGTTGAGGCATAAATAAGATCTGTTGCGCAACGTGCTCACTTTTTAAAAAAGCCATTGAGGCATAAAATAGATCAGTTGCACAACGCGCTCACTCTAGAACAGTGGTTCTCAACCGTCAACGTCGTCTCCCCTCCTCTTTAAATTTCTTCCCTATAAATCCCCCCATCCTTACACGGTATACATAAAAATGGATGCTAAATTTAATAACACATACTAGAACAAGTCTCAGAAAGTCGTGGCGTGCTGATGAGCGTAATCTAGCCTAGAAATCAACATACAGCTGAAAGATGCTGGTGTTGACCGCAATATCCTGAAACAGGATGGAAACGCGAAAAACAAAAAAGGGCAAGTCTATAAATCTACATAATACACAATTTGCGAGTCTCCTTACGTTATAAACCGAATTTCATTAAGGCGAGAAGTACAGAACCGTAAAATTTAGAGGGAAAAACAATATCAAGTAATTGGTTCCTGTATTAATGCGATCTTGAAATAATTTTAATTCCCCCCCCCCCCCCAGCCCTGGAAACCCTAAAATTCCACCGGGGGGGGGGGGGGAATTCCCCACCGGTTGAGAACCACTGCTCTAGAAGAAACCATTGAGGCATAAATAAGATCAGTTGCGCAACGTGATCACTCAAGAAGAGGTCGTTAAGGCATAAATAACAACAGTTGTGCAACGTGCTCACTCTAGAAGAGGTCGTTAAGGCATAAATAACAACAGTTGTGCAACGTGCTCACTCTAGAAGAAGCAGTTGATGCATAAATAAGATCAGTTGTACGCCCGTGTGTTTACCGGGGCCCATACGGGGGAGCAAAGAATAGTAACACTGTTGCCTACCATGCACGTCGTATGAGGCGACTAAGGAGGCTATGGTTCCATCGCCCTGCTACTGAGTGATTGTGTGGCGCGACACTGTGAGCTGTGAATTTCGCGTGGAATGCTTTTGCATCTGTCCGCGGTTGTTTTTCGCGTGAACTGCATGTTCGGAACGATGACGGCCGGCTGTTGCTGAATTGACTGGTTTGCCTTTTCGGTTCACGAGTGCATTTTTCAGGAGACTCCTGGGGGTCGCTCCTTTAGCTACGGAGTTCGGGCTTTGTGCGGCGCTTTCGGTGGGTCGCCCTGCAGAGGGAGACGGGGCCATATGGGATAGAACTCCGGTCAATGTAGTCTTTCTGGTGACTGCCGTTTTCATCGACGATGAACTGTATTCTTCGTGGAGGACTTTTGTTTCGGCATTCTAGCGGCGGCATTATTCACAATGTACCTGTGCGGGCTGTTGGGTTGCCGACACTCCTGTCTATTCCATTGTTCACATGTGGCAGTGAGGAGCATTTTGTGATATTCACTGGCACAGGAACGGAGCAGTATGGGGACGACCCTTTGCCGTGAAGTTGGAACCGCGACTGACTAACTAACTATAAGATCAGTTTGCAACATGCTCACTCTAGAAGAGGTCGTTGTGCCATAAATAACAACAGTTGCGCAACGTGCTCACTTCAACAGATGCTGTTGAGGCATATATTGGAACAGTTGCTCAACGTGCTCACTCTAGAAGAGGTAGTCGTGGCATAAATAACAACAGTTGCGCAACGTGCTCACTTTAACAGAAGCAGTTGAGGCATAAATAAGATCAGTTGAGCAACGTGCTCACTCTAGAATAAGAAGAATTTAATTTTGTTTTTTGTAGTCGTGCTTTGGTAAAGCTCACAATCTACTTCTCGTTTTTCAGTGATTCATTTATCACTCTAGTAGAAACAGTTGATGCATAAATAACAACAGTTGCGCAACGTGCTCACTCTAGAACAGTGTTTCCCAACGTGGGGCTCACGCCCCACAGGGGGGCAATTCGATTGTTCAGGGGCGGGGGGGGGGGATTCGAAAATGGAAGAAATTGGCTGGATATAACAAAACGGGGAGACTTGAGACTGAAGTTAACTGAATTGGAACCTGACATAAAATCTCTTTGCAGCAAGCATCAAGCGCAAGGATCTCACTAAATTTAAATAATTACTAATAATTAAAATAATATAGAAAAATCTTTCATTAAAATTATTTTGTACTTGAATTTCAGTTCTCCATTATATGTTTTGAAAATTTACTTAATGTGTTTACTCAATAATTTCCTAGTGATTTCTTCCTAAAACCTATCGGTCCTTTGGCTAGGATCGGGTGCATTTGCTGCTCTCCCCCCAGTAGTGCGCCTGGTCTGGTTGGGGCCGGGATGATCAAATAAAAACCCATCACATATCTTCACCTTAGATGTGGGCCTGGTGGACCACTATGGGCAATAGCTCACAGTGAGACTAAGGGTCCACACAAAACGTGCTCAGTCTAGAAGAGGTCGTTGTGGCATAAATAACAACAGTTGCGCAACGTGCTCACTTCAACAGAAGCAATTGAGGCATAAATAGCAACAGTTGCACAACGTGCTCACTTCAACAGAAGCAGTTGAGGCATAGATAAGATCAGTTGCACAACGTGCTCACTCTAGAATAAGCCGTGGAGGCATAATTACGATCAGTTGCGCAACATGCTCACTCTAGAAGAAGCCAATCAGGCATAAATACCATCAGTTGTGCAACGTGCTCACTCTAGAAGAAGTCGTTGATGCATAAATAAGATCAGTTGCGCAACGTTCTCACTATAGATGAAGCCGTTGAGGCATAAATATGATCAGATGCGCAACATGCTCACTCTAGAAGAAGCAGTTGACGCATAAATACGATCGTTGCGCAACGTGCTCACTCTAGAAGAAACCGTTGGTTCATAAAAATGACGAGTTGCGCATCGTGCTCACTCTAGAAGAAGCAGTTGGGGAACAAATAAGATCAGTTACGCAACGTGCTCACTCTATAAGAAGCAGTTGAGGCACGAATAAGATAAGTTACGCAACATTTTCACTCTCGAAGAAGGAGTTGAGGCACGAATAAGATCAGTTACACAACGTGCTGACTCTAGAAGAAGCAGTTGAGGCACGAATATGGTCAGTTATGCAACGTGCTCTCTCTATAATAAGTTGTAGAGCACAAATAAGATCAGTTACGCAACATGCTCACTCTAGAAGAAGCCATTGTGGCGCAAATACTATTAGTTACGCATCGAGCCTACTCTAGAAGAAACAGTTGAGGCATAAATAATATTACTCTACATGAAGATGTTGAGGCACAAATATGATCAATTACGCATCGAGCGTAGAAAAAGCCATTGTGTCGCAAATGTTATTAGTTACGCATCGAGCCTACTCTAGAAGAAACAGTTGAGGCATAAATAATATCACTCTAGATGAAGCAGTTGAGGCACAAATATGATCAATTACGCATCGAGCTCACTCTAGAAGAAACAGTTGAGGCACAAATAATATTAGTTATGCAACGTGCTCGCTCTAGGAGAAGAAGTTGAAGAACGAATAAGATCAGTTCAGCAACTTGTTCACTCTAGAACTACGGCCCGCGGGCCAAATCCGGCCTGCGACGTCATTTCATCCGGCCCGCCGACGATTCTCGAACTTGCTTGATATAACGCATGGAACACAAGACGTTGTGATACAATTTAAATGTAAATATTATGTTTAGAATAATAGGAGATCTTCACACGTGCGGAGACCTCCTGGCTGCTATGTGTCTCAAATTTACTATTTTCAATTATAAATTATTGTATCTAGATTTTCTTGTTTATTGTAATGTTTGCTTATTTCGCATCATCCCAAATCCTTTCCCGACTCGTTGTAGTGCCGCCTACCCTCTGACGTTACCATGGTTTCCATGGCAACACACACACACGCACACACACACACACACACACACACACACACACACACACACACACACAACCATCTTTCCCTCCCCCAGATGCGTCCGCCTGTCAACACAGGTCCGCTGCTCAAGAAATATTTACTTCTTTTTGCCTGTTATCCATTTTATAGGTACGTCACATAGATTTCTTTGACATTGATAGGTAAGTGAACTACAAGTGTGAATAGAGGCAATAAAGTAACAAACGAAGCATAAAAATGCTATCGAAGCCTTGTGTTATTACGAAAATATTTGTTTAGTTTAGTCGATTGATCAACATCACGGAACACGTCCGTTCTATTCCTTACTCAAGCCTGAGTCCGGAGAATATCAGCTCAGTGCACGAACTCCGTAGCATCGGCGAGGTCCCTTAAATACTTTGGGTAGAATTGTAACTCGAAATTTCCCCTCTGCCGTGCGTCCACCTTGACGAGGTAGAGAGGCTTGCGCGTTCCAATGACCCCAAGAGCTATGCCGACGGTAGCACAGCTACTGGTAGGGTCACCCATGTCGGACAGGTCAAGGGAGAGGGACCAGACGAAGAGACGTACAAACCTGCTGCCTTGTAGGTAGACTGGGGACAGTCAAAGGCTAGGGAAAGCATCCCGAACAAATGCTTGTCGAAATCGGATGTACTGAGCCACAGGCTTGACAAAGAAGTGCAACGTAACTTTATCATTTCATGATGCCACATATGAAAATTAATCGTTATGGTGCTAATCCCGTGAAGTCCCATCAGGCGGTGATAGTGCCGGACCCCCTGCCTCGAGGGGGTCCACCCATGACTACTGGTGGTCACCTTCCCCTGTGCTGTGGAGTCAAGGCACAGAGGAGTAGGTTAAGAGCTATTGACCAAACACCCCGGACACTCAACATACTACAATGGAATGCCGAAGGAGTTTATAACAAGAAAGCCTCCCTAACACAGCGTCTTCATAAAGATAGAATAGATGTGGCATGCATTCAAGAGACACACCTCAACGCCAATCGCACATTTTCAGTCGAGGGATATCAGGCCACACGTTTCGACCGCGAAGGACACAAAGGAGGAGTTGTAATACTTACACGAAATACAATACCTTGCAGCGAAGTATCTGTGATCTCTGACAACCAAATGGAAATTATAGGTGTTGATATAATGATAAAGGACGTGAAAATAAGAATTTACAATCTGTATAGCCCGGCAGATAAGGATCTTACACTCTCAAACATGAAAATAACTGACACAAATTGCATTGTTGTCGGAGACTTTAATAGCCGTTCAGAAAGATGGGGATACCCAGATACTGACAAAAGAGGAGATGAAGTGGAGGACTGGGAAATAGACTCAAATCTCCATCTACTCAACAAAGCGGATGACACACCGAGCTTCTACTCCAGAAGATGGATTACCACTTCTACTCCAGACTTAGCTTTCTGCACAGGAGACATCCTCCACAAAATCGATCGCCATGTGCTTGACCAATTAGCAGGTAGTGACCACAGACCAATCAAGCTTGTAATAAATATGGAGTATGTTCCACAGGAGCAAAAGCCTTTGCCCCGCTGGAATTACAAACGAGCAGATTGGGACAGATTTGCCATACTAACAGACAAATATTGTGAAAACATAATTACACGATATGGCAACATGAAGCAAATGGTGGAAAGTCTAAACAGAGCAATAATACAGGCGGCCACTGAGTCTATCCCAAGAGGAGCGAGGAAAAATTACAAACCATACTGGACTGAGGAACTACAAATTTTGGAGGACAAAGTTGAAGATGCTAGGAAGACCGCAGAGAGAGAACAAACAACTGAAGCGAACATCTCTCTCAAAGCCATCTCAGCAAAATATAAAAGAACAGTAAATCAAACAACAAGAGATTGTTGGAGGAAAAAAACAGAAAACCTGAATTTTGACAGGGATGGAAACAAACTATGGAAACTAGTGAAAGCCATGAACAATGAAGGACCTAGAAACAAACAAATAACAATTAAACAAGGAAATGCCTTGCTTACAGGAAAAAGGCTGCAAATGCACTAATGGAACACTATGCAAATGCAAACCACATTGATATTACAACTGAACAGAAGAAAGCAATCAAAGACAAACAGATACATCATAGAAATACAGAGACAGCAGCAGAATATATGATGGCAAATCTAACAATGGAAGAAATGGAACAGGCAATGAATACCCTAAAAAAGAAGACATCACCAGGAAAGGATGGAATCACAAATGAAATGCTAATAGGACTAGGCACTAAGGCAAAAAAGAAACTACTAGAAGTCCTAAATTACAGCTGAAAGAGGGGAATAGTCCCACAGGCATGGAAGGAAGCTATACTAATACCAGTCCCAAAGAAAGGAAAAGACCTGGAAGAACCAAATGGCTATTGACCTATCAGTCTTCTTAGCTGTGTAGGAAAATTAATGGAACGCATTATCAATGGCAGGCTAACATGGCATCTGGAAGAAAACAAACTCTTAACACCACACCAAGCAGGATTCAGAAAGTACAGATCCACTGAAGATCAAATAACCTATATAGCTCAGGAAATAGAGGATGCCTTCCAAGAGAAAAAGCATACACTAGCGGTCTGGATAGATTTAGAAAAAGCATTTGATAAAGTATGGAAGGAAGGACTGAAAGTAAAACTGCAAAAAATGCATGTTTGTGGGAAAATGTACAAATGGATCAGCCACTACCTTGAGAACAGAACTGCCAGGACAAAAGTACAAGGACAAGCCAGCAAAATGATGCTGTTGGAGCAAGGTGTCCCCCAAGGAGGAGTTCTTTCACAAACATTATTCCTAGCATATATAAACGACATCACGGAAAATTTTCCAGCCAGAGTACACACATCCTCCTTTGCAGATGACCTAGCCATATGGACATCTGAAGAATATATTAGTACAGCTAACAGCAGAATACAGCAAGCCCTATTAGCGCTAGAGGACTGGTCAAAATCATGGCTAGTGAAGATAAGTGAGGAGAAAACAACATGCACAGTGTTCTCCCTCTCAACTAAAACTCAGCAACCTAAGCTGGTATTGAATGGAAAAATATTGCGCCATGAAGAAAATCCAAACTATCTAGGAGTCACCTTTGATCGGCGCCTGACGTGGAAGACACAGGTTGAGAAAAATCGAACAAGAGCAAGGCAGAGAATGGCAATCATGAAAAGGCTTGCTGGTACAACGTGGGGAGCAGATGAGAAAGTTCTCAAGAAGTTATATACTGGACGGGTGAGGCCAGTACTGGAATATGGCATTGCAGCTTGGGCAACAGCAGCTAAGTCAAACTTTAACAAAATAAGTAGAGTCCAAAATCAAGTAATGCGAATCATAACTGGAAGCCTGAAGACAACGCCTATTAATGAATTAGAAAAGATCACTTGTTTACAACCAATGCAGGATAGAAGAGATAGCAGAGCCCAGCAACAAGCTGAAAAATTTAGAAGATTGACAGACCACCCTATGTATAAAAGGTTTAGTGGTTTTGGAAAGGGAAGACTGAAGCGTAGCAACTTTGTAGAAACTGCAAAACGAAAGATTAGGGCAGATCCCATACTTAACATATCAACAGTCAAACCCATTTACAATGCAGACAAGTTCCCAGCTTGGAGACAGCAACAACTGCCTGAGATGGTAGAAAACATTCCTGGTATTGAGAAAAAGAACACTCAGCATGAAACCGAAAGAAGAGAAATAACCCTAAACTACATAAAAGAACATTACCCAAGCTGCAATTGGACCCATGCATATACAGATGGATCAGCCAAAAATTCAGTAGAGAATGGAGGAGGAGGAATTCTCTTAAATTTAAAAAATGGAGTGAAAAAAACACATTCAGTGGCAACTGGAAAGTTTTCAAGTAACTTCAAAGCGGAGGTAGAGGCTCTGAAAACTGCAGCAGAAATGCTCTTGATGGAGGAAAATAAAGAGACGCAAATAGCTATCTTCACAGATGCAAAGTCAGCTGTCTCAATACTGAAGAGCAATAACAGCACAGAAATAGCTGACCTAAGAGCAGCACTCCATGGTCTATGCCAGAAATCCAAAAAAGTTATAATACAGTGGATCCCATCACATTGCAGTATACCTGGAAATGAAGAGGCTGACAGACTGGCAAAAGAGGGCGGACGACTACCACAGCCTGACATAGACATAACCTATAATGAGGCAAAGAGGTTGATAAAAAGCACTTATAGAACAAAATGGGAATCAGAGCATCCAGGCCATCAGAAGGATGATGAATATTACAAACTCGACCGAAGAGAACAAGTAGCAATCTTCAGACTCCGCACAGGACACAACAGGTTGAAATACCACTTGTTCAACAAACTAAAGATAGGAGATACAGATGAATGTAATTGTGGAACTGGTAAAATGACAGCTAAACATTTGCTGCAAGAGTGCCCAATATATGCAGAACAGAGAAAGATATTTTGGCCCACACCTGCTTCATTCGAGGACAAGCTCTATGGAGATATCAACAAGCTCAAGTCGACTGCAGCTTACTTTAACTGTATTCAGGTTGACATTTAAATGTACATGAAGAAGTATTTAGACTGCCACACTTCATACCACGGGCATGTCGGTTACACAAGCCTCCCAGAGGCATGAAATGGAATATTGCTTGGATAGCAAATCCATTACGTGGAAAGTCCGAGTCGAAAGCTCACTGAGTGGGCTTCAAAAAAGGTGGAAAAAGTGTCCTAGTGGCACAAAATGAAATATTGCTTGGATAGCAAATCCATTACGTGGAAAGTCCGAATCGAAAGCTCACTGTGTGGATGTCATCTGTAAACTGCATTCTTCTGGCTTCTGGAAGAACAGCCTAATGTGAACGGAAGGCCCAATATACGGAAGTGAGGCTAAGCAGCCATGTGCAGGACGTGATGATTCCTTGGGTGAGCCCAGTACCAGAGCGGTGTGTGATGGCTCTGCAATTATGGAAGCCTCCTTGGATGGCGGGGAATGCCCATGGTCTGCCCCTGCCTTCCCTTGAGGGCCGACCAGGATGCCTTTGGCTGTTCTATATGGGCCAGCTGGGATGGGAGATAACACCACAACAGTGAGAGTCTAACGTCCTAAGAAACCCCCGGGAAGGTTAACCCGGTCAACAAATGCCCGCATAAGTCGGATGTGTCGGCCTAACGGCGCAAGAACGCAGCTCTGCTGTAAACAGGCACAACGCAATCACGTCCGAAAAAAAAACTCCGGATGAACGACGAAGAAGTAACTCGAAATTTTGCCCGGGCAGCGTCGTTAGGCTACTCTTTTCCGATGTACATCTGCGAAAGGATTTTTTACGTGCTCAAAAATACACACGGGTGTCAGTACCCAGAGACCAGGGAAAATTTTGTTACTAGAAGTCCACGTGAAAAATTCCGGCCCTCATCGCGGCTTGAACCCGGGACCTCCTGCACTCGAGGCGGACACCATACCTTGAGACCACTCAGGCCCCCCCCCCCCCCCCCAGAGAGAGAGAGAGAGAGAGAGAGAGAGAAAACAGACAGACAGACAGACAGACAGACAGACAGACAGGCAGGCAGGCAGGCAGACAGACAGACAGACAGATAAAACATTTGAAAGAAATTATCTTGATTGGATGCAGCAATTCTAAACCAAACATTGATGATATTTTGAAAGCCAAATATCAGTTTCACACATCTCACTAACCTTATTTGCTGCTTTGTTAGTGAGATTTGGATATGTGCACACAAGGTCTGATGCAACTATCTTTCTACTAACGTCGCCTTCTTTGATAGCTTTTTTTTCAGTGAATAAATATGTTGGTTGTATTTGTTTTGTTTTTTTGTGCATTGCACGCCGTCCACCCATGATTAACTTAGTGGTTCGTCTTTTTCCCCAGAGATTTCGTTCTGGCTTGCAGTATTGTTAAAATTAGTTGCATATCCTATACAGGACGTTTGCAGTCAACATCAGTATTTCTTGCTGTTGTTGATGTCTTGGCAAGTTTACGTTCAGTAGTTTGTCATTGCTTTCTGAACGACCGGCACCCATACCATAGCGTAAAAAACCAGCGCAACGCTGGTCTGTTGCCAAATCGCGCGAAGCTGTGTTTCAAACGCGGGTATACGGGATTACGAAGCGCGTTTGTAAGACCTTCGCCACGGAGACGGTGCAAGTATTGTACAGAATGAGTATCCGGCCCGCGCACGTCATTTTTGTCAGTTATCCGACCCGCCGTGAAAAATGTTTGGTGACCCCTGCTCTAGAATAAGCAGTTGAGGCTCTAATAAGATCGGTTACGCAACGTGCTCACTCTAGAATAAGCAGTTGAGGCACGAATAAGATCGGTTACACAATGTGCTCACACTAGAGGAAGCAGTTGAATCAAGAGATCTAGAACAAGACAATCTGCAAAAGCTGCCGGATCAGCAAGGCAATGCTCTAACTGTCCGCGTGTCGGAGCTTTGATCCTAGACCAGTTGCTGACCAAGGCTTAGGGCCTGGTCTGCCCTGCTATGACATTTAGTCTTTAGATTGCATTTCCTCCCTCTGGAGGGGGGAGGGGGTGCTGGGGAGGGGGAGGAACAAGAAAGTACAGCACGAGAGGAAAAACAAACGCCCTCATACAGCAGCGCAACCACTCACAGGGAGAAGGTACAAGCGGAATACCCAACTAATAACTTAAACATAAATAAGTAAAGTAAATAAATAAATAAATAAAGGATAGAACAATAGTATACAAAACAGGATGCCCTGATAAAGAAAAATACCTACAAAAAATATAAAGCCACTATCCACAGGCAATAAAATAACGGAGAAACAGTAGGTGGCAGGAATAGGGATAACTAAAAAAAAGAACAATGTACAACCAAGAGTAAATGGAAAAACAATAGGAAAAAGAAACACCAAACGACACTACAACAGCGAGAAACAGAAGTCAATAGATACAAGAGATAGGTATAACAACTAAAATAGGAAAACAAAGATAGCATGCTACTTTATATAAGATATATTAAAACAAAATAAATAAATAAGTAATTAAATAAATAAATAAATAATATTAGCTATGAAAATAAAACAAGCCATTGTAGGGAAAGGCACACCCAGTAGCAATGGAACGAGCATCGAGGATGTCGTCGGCGAAGAAAAGAATGGAGGATGATGGAAGAGAGGAACCCTGCCAGGCACACGTCAGTGGAAGACCTCTAATGCGCAAAAGAACACGACAACTTATACCGCACTATGAACCACCACAGTTATAACCACGCCACCGAGGATGGTTGACAAGGTGCAAAGTTTCTTTATTTTCCCCCCAAAATGGACTGATGGACGGACGCACTAGGGTAAGACTTGTACCCTTGCAATTATGCTCCTCCGCCCGAAGTCGTTGACACAATGTGAGGTTTCGGATTTGGCGAGCGTAGCTCAACATTCGGCGCCTAACAGAAAGCAGGTAGTGCAGTCTATTGTCATACAGTACATACGGTAGCTCAGTCATGTCTGACTGAGACTTCACTCTAAGAACGCTTAGAAATAGCAGACCAAAATATTGACCTCAAAATCTCCAAGACATGATAATGTTTTTTTTTTTGTAATGGGCATCAATAATTCATATGGGAAATCAATGGAGGAGAACTGAAGGTGTCAGCCTAAGATTCAGAAGGTACAGGGTTGAATCTCACCATATGGCTGAGAATGTTTCCAAGAACCACTGGTATCTAGTATTACACGGCCCTGATCTCTTGTTTGGTGAGATTGGATACATATTTGCAGGTAAGGGCGAAAAACAGAAGTGCAGGTCGTGCACGTTAAAACTGCAAAGAGCAGGCCTTAAAGCACCTGCGCTGGCAAAAGTATTTAAAAATACCACCTGCTCACGAATAAATAGAGCTCGTTACCTTGGATAAAATCTATCTTGAGGACTTAGTTGAGTGCGTGGAGCGACACTGTGAGCTGTGTATTTCGTGTGGAGTGATTTTACATCTGCCCGCGGTTGTTTGTATTGTGAACTGCTTGCCCAGAAAGATGGCAGCCGGCTGGTTGCTGAACTAACTGGGTTTCCCTTATACAGAAATGTTTGGCTGTTGGTGTTCTGGTTACTGCCGCTTCCATCGACGATGAACTGTCTTATTCGTGGCAGACTTTTGTGTTGCGTTCTGGCAATGGTATTATGTATAGTATGCTTGTGCGGGCCGTTGGTTAGTCGAGACTCCTTTCTGTTCTACTTTTCAGATGCAACAGTGAGGAGCATTTTGTGTGATATTCACTAGCACGGGAACGGAGCATTATGGGGACGACCCTTTGCCATGAAGTTGGAACCATGACTAACTAACACACATGCATACTAAAGTCGAAAACACTAACCTTTGAGGTGCAACTAGGTGTGGCGTACTTCCCTCGAGAGAGGGACACAGAAAAAGACGAATGACTGGTTTTTCAGTTGGGGAGTCGCAGTGGCGAAGTGGTTAACACCGCCTGCTCGTGATCTGACGGTTGTGAGTTCGATTACTGTCTACGTTGTTCTGTTCACGATTGCAAGAGGGGTCGTCGCTAAAGCTAGGGAGTTCGTAGTTTGTGCGAAGCCTTCAGCAGGACGCCCTGCGGTAAGAGACCCCGCCATTTAAGGTAAAGTCAGGTACAATAAAGTCGATCCACTTGATTCTAAAGACTTTTTTTTGTGTGGGTATTTTTGCTCGAGATAAGAACAATAACAACGATTAAATTAATGAAAGATACGTAGTTGCTATTTATTGCCCTTGCTACACGACAAATTCAAGATAATAATAAGAAAGATACGCTTTCACGGCATTGATGGCAGATAATGAGGAGGATCTGCAACATTTAGTAGATGCGGTTGTTGCACACAGTGAACAACTAGGGTTATATTTTAAGAAGACACAGATTATGGTCGTCACTAGGAAAAAGAAATTACCACACTGTAATATACGAGTACAAGTAAATGGGAATATTCTTAAACAAGTGAATCAGTACAGTTATCTCGGAACAGTCATAACATCTGATGGGAGATGCTTTGAAGAGATTAGAACAAGAATCGCCATGGCGAAGGTGGCCTTTTGCGATGTTGAAAACATATTGACTGATAAAATGATGTCATTTGTTACGAGAAAAAGAATGTTGAAGTGCTACAAAGTATCTGTACTTTTGTATGGATGTAAAGCGTGGACAATAAGAAGTCAGGCTGAAAAACATCTGATGGCTGTGGAGATGTGGTTTCTGAGGAGAATGCAAAGAATACCATGGACAGCCAGATAAACCAATGAACAAGTCCTTCAAGAAACAAATGAAGATCGTAAACTGGTAAGAGAAATTAGACGTAAACAGTCAATTGTTTTAGACATGTTATGAGAAGAAATGACTTGGAGAACTTGGTGACAACTAGCAAGAAGAGGCAGAGAAGTAAATACCTGGATGGTTCGGCCACGTGTATGTTTTAGACAAGAACACAGAGCTGATCCACGACTCTGTTAATCGTGTGAGATGGCGAAACAAGACCGAACACTCTTACCGGCATGGCACATGATGATTTCGAAAGAAGTCGCCCCCTTGCCTGTTGGTAATTTAGCTCAATACAAGAACAATAATCACGATAACATTATTGAAAGATACATAGCTGCGATTTATCGCCCTTGTTACACAGAAGAAAAAAAAAGGGGGGGGGGGGGGGGAGCAACTCCTGGCATAAGTAAGCGACGTTTTTACAAGCCAAAGGCCGTATGGATGGAAATATATAGGGTTTGTCTCATATTTATATACACCAACCGATACTGGAAGTTGTCAATATTACACAGGAGGTCGTTACTTCTGAAGCCATTGTCTGGTGAGTCGACATGCGAGCCTGGATCATATTTCAGCATCGCTTGTATAAGAATGCGAAGTGACAGTATACCACAACAAGCGATAATACACAGACCATATTTGTTGTTGTTGTTGTTGTTGTTGTTGTTGTTGTTGTTGTTGTTTTCATCGTTGTTGTTGTTTGCACTCGCTCACTCTGAACTCAAGCGTAGTCCATGTATATTACTTCTACATGGTGTATGTGTAATGACATGGTGTATGTGTAATGACATGGTGTATGTGTAATGACATGGTGTATGTGTAATGACATGGTGTATGTGTAATGACATGGTGTATGTGTAATGACATGGTGTATGTGTAATGACATGGTGTATGTGTAATGACATGGTGTATGTGTAATGACATGGTGTATGTGTAATGACATGGTGTATGTGTAATGACATGGTGTATGTGTAATGACATGGTGTATGTGTAATGACATGGTGTATGTGTAATGACATGGTGTATGTGTAATGACATGGTGTATGTGTAATGACATGGTGTATGTGTAATGACATGGTGTATGTGTAATGACATGGTGTATGTGTAATGACATGGTGTATGTTTAAAATATTGCCGGTCCAAGTTTTGTATTAGCCTGAACTTTACAGAGAGTGAATACAAAACTTGGACCGGCAATATTTTCAAACACTCCACAGTCATTACACATACACCCTATTGTAGTTCTGGACTGAATTTTGCGTGTGGATTAACCTTCCCTATTAACATCATCAGGCGAACCCACCTCGACTTCAGAGGTACTTGTAATTTACTCCCCCAAGTCAAGAACGATGGGTCAACATTTTAGTCCAACTGTCCGGTGTAGGGATTGACCCCTTACCTCAGCATCAGCACACCGGATGTTTAAGAACACGCGTTATTAACCATTCAGCCATGCTGACCTACACAGACTAAATGGAAGCAGAAGAAGAGGCCGACCATGTAAACGATGGATAGAGGGAATATCAGAGTCCATGGGAATCTCGATACATGAAGCCCATAAGCGGGCACTCTCCCAATGTTTATGCTTCACCTCGACACCGCAGGGTTTCAAGAGGAACAAGACAGGATGCCACTGGGCCGGTCTGCGTCATTACGGTTTCCCGGGCAACAACATCTCAGATAAGAGAGAAGATATACAGAAAACGACAGCTGCAAACTGAGACTCTCATGGCAGTTAATTAATGAAATAGTATTCGAAATAAAAAAAACGACAACCAAATGTCAATGTAACATGTTCAGACAGCGCTGGATCACTGAAAATAGCGGGAACACGGCCAAAATAAGCAGAATCGCTGAAAACAGCATGAAGTATGACGTAGTAAACAGATTCAATGAAAACAGCAGGCAGTATGTCGTAGTAAACAGATTCAATGAAAACAACAGGAAGTATGACGGTAATCAACAGTTAGCTAGTTGCATATTTTTTATTGGTTATTAATTGATTCGCTGCCGACAGATAATATACCGCCAGATGTGACCTCTCGTGTGAACAGAAGGACGGTATGTCGCCATACTAGTGTCATCGTGTTGGTTGTTTCCTTTATTGGTATCTTCCGCAGTTTTAATGCTCGGTGAACATTTCAATTTACGATTTTCATTTGTCTCCTGTAGTACTTGGTCATTGGTTTTTCTGTCTGTCCGTGGTATTCTTTGCATTTTCCTCAGAAACCACAGAAATGGATTGGAGAACTTAGTGACAACTGGCAAGATCGAAGGAAACAGACCAAGAGGAAGACCGAGAGGAAAATACCTGGATGGCTTGGCCACATGGCATGGACGAGACAGAGACACTGAGCTGATCCACGCCTCTGGTGATCGAGTGAAATGGCGAGTCATGACCGCCCACGCTTTCCGGCATGGCACAATATTGATTGATTGATTGAACATTTCAATGTACATTATAATACAGGGTGTATTTTTAATGACTGTGCAGTGTTTGAAAATACTGCTGGTCCAAGTTTCATATTTACCTATGATGTTGCATTAACTTTACAGAGGGTGAATACAAAACTTGGACCGGCAATATTTTCAAACACTGCACAGTCATTACAAATACACACTATACTTGTTCATTTTAGTATGTACCATGTTTGGCATAAACCTACTTTTTGCTTGGCAATGAAACAATCAGGTCAATCCCAGCATTTCTTGGCATTAATTGTGAAGTCCTAGCAATTTTACCTTCAGCAGTTTGCCATTGCTTCCTGGACGGCCGATCCATACCATCGAAATCATCTCAAAGCAATCTGCTCGCAAATCGCCTGTGGCTGCTTTCGAATCCTCTTTCACTAACCCCTAAGCCGCATTCCAACTTCACGGCAAAGGGTCACCCCATAAGGTTCCGTTCCTGTGCCAGTGAATATAACCTAACATGCTCCTCACTGTCCCATGTGAAAAGTGGAACATACAGCAGTCCCAACAAACCAATAGCACGCACACGCATACATGTAAAAGGCTGCTGCCAAAATGCCAACACAACAGTCGGCCACTAAATTTATAGTTCATCGCCGGTGGACGTGGAAGTCACCAGAAAACCATCAATTGCACACACATTACTGCATAATGTAAAACCAGCTAGTTTAGTAACCAACCTGCCGCCATTTTTCTAAACATGCAATTCGCAATACAAACCACTGCGGACAGATGTAAAAGCATTCCACATGAAATCAACACCTCACAGTGTCGCTCCACGCATTTAACTCAGTAGCTGGGCGACGGAACCATGTACTGTCAGTCCAAATTTAGGAAAATGCGTAAGCAAACCGTAGCCAGAAGCAAAAACACCCCATAGACATTAACAGCTCAACAGCCTATCCGCCATTTTTTACCGGAAGAAAACTTTAGTCCTTCTATTCTGCGCAAACACTAGTCAATGACAGATTGTAGTTTATTTGTGATATTTTCAGTCGTTCTTCGTATTTCTGGTCCATACAGCTGTACTAGATTAAAGTTAGAATAAATAATTATAAGCTTTATACCACTTTTGGTTTCCAAAAATGTCATAGTGCAGCACAAACTTCTATTGCCTTTTGTATTCTCAATCTGTTCCTCCATTGCTGTCTTTTGGGGTATTAAATGGTGAGGTCCCAATTTCTTCTACGGTGGTGGATTCGAACCCTTGACAACCGGTCCATCATCTAGCCACTACTCTACCGAGGTTTCGCGTTTCATAATGGGCTCTATGAATTTCTCTACACAACTAAATAGACTGCTAGGTCATTGGCCATCTGATTCTGTCCGGGCTTGTCCTTTCTTTGTGAGTTGTATAACATCTTCTGCCCGTGCCTGGGGGAATTATTCCTCACTTCCAGCGGTACTTTAGCACTGGTAGTTTCTTATTGGAAACATTTCCTTGTGCAGGTCCGCAAGGCCGAATGGATAATAACGCGTGTTCTTAAACATCCGGTGTGCTGATGCCGAGGTTAGCGGTTCAACCCCTACACCGGACAGCTGGACTAAAATGTTGACCTGTCGTCCTTGGCTTGGGGACGTTAATTACAAGTACCTCTGAAGTCGGAGTGGATTCGCCTGATGGCGAGGAATACTTTTAATAGGGGAAGCTAATCCACACACAAAATTTAGTTCATCACTACTGTAGCTAGTTGTCCCTGGGGGGAAAGTGGATTCAACCAGCACACCTGTTAATTTCCTTGTCTAGGTTATCCTCTGCTGGTGGACCTTTGTCTACACCCCCCTTTTATTTTTAAGTCTTTTATTCACTAACTCTCTCTCTCTCTCCAACAGACAATACCCCCTTTCACGTTCCTTCAGCACATACCTCCACTAACACAGGTTTCGAACAAAATGATAAAACATTTATTGCAGAAAAGTGTCAGTTGAGTGTGCAAGGTAGGTGTGTGAATATATGTGATGTGATCTATCTTGAAAGTGTGACACAGTATACGTTAGGATCATTATCAGAGTTTTTCATCATTATACAGCCAGTCAACCTCACAAAGCACATAACGTAGAATCTCTCACCCGGCTGCTTCTCTCTCTCTCTCTCTGGCCGATGATGATTGTTCTTCCCACTCTGTTCTGGAAACTCGTAAATACTATAGTATCCACTGAATTCAATGTTCGTTACAGTCTTTCCCGTATACACATTCGACAATCTGGAATATTTCTATATCCTGTGAATGTCAGATTAACACTGCTTGAATTTTGTTACTTATGGTCTTTTTGTTTACCAAAATACGACTGGTAATATAGTCCTTGTATGGAAACACATAACCACCAGTCTAACACTATATTGGTGATTCACTGCGTATTGTCCATCATGGAAACTTATCACCGATTGTCTTTTTTCCCTTTTTGTTTAGGGTCTATATTTAAATAGTCCTCTTCATCCGCATTCAGACATATTGAATAACTTTATTTATCACCTCACCTAGAGCGACACAGCCTCATGGGTCCTTTTTACTCACTCTTGTCTGACACGATAGTTACACAGGATTCCCCGTTTCATATTCGTTATCACTTCACCCGAATCTGAACAAATGCTTCGGCTCAGATGGGTAATCACCTTCAAGGTCAAGTGCAGGGAACCTGTCAAAGAAAATACGGCCTGTGAGAGAAACTCAACTCCTACCTATGATATGTGAAGTTAGGTCTAAGGCTATATTCAGTAGGTAACCTATATATATATCATCCTAATACTACACTCTTGTATAAGAAAGAATAGTTCAGCACTCTACCCTATACAAGGTAAACGAGGGACACGCTAAACAAAGCACATAAATCCTAGTATAGACTTATCCTTCTGACTGTACAGACACCTTACTCTACACAACTTAAATCACTCTTCAGCCGAATGCTGTCTACTCTTTATACTACGTTTACACACGCAAATCCCTATGCTAGCTTTCTAAGCTACATCTGTATAATCACCTTATTGAATTATATTTCCTGCCTAGACTGATATCATTTTAATTCCCATGAAGGGACAGGGTTGGTTATTTTTACACAACCTAAACTCTGTGATATTCTTTTTCTATACGGCACTGAAACACATTCCACTCCAACCGATGTTAAGTCCAACTCTCCACTGAGTTTAACTGTTTCTGTCCACATATAAATTTCCTGTCCTACGTCACTGGATTTGTCCGTCCCCCTCAATCATCCCTGCTCCTATTCCGTCCTTTGATCCTTCTACATCAACATGCTAACAATAGTCTTTGATAAAGACGATCTCCCGGTATCGTTGCTTTTCGGTTGCCCAAATGATTTGGTTAATCGTATTTCAAAGATATCCACTGTTTTATCGTGCTCCAAACTTCTCGGAGATAAACGATGTTTATGTGGCCCGGTGATTCTCCGCAAAGTCCGATACGGACTTTTCTTTGATCTTTCCCGGTAGACAATTCGTCCGTTGTGCTTCGCTTCCGTGTCCCAGATATACGGCCAGTGTTTGAAGTCACGATCGCCGTCTGGTTTAAGATTTCAGGACCGTCACTTGACTGTTTCTGTCAATTTCTCAATCGGGATCGTATCCTACCAGCCATATCATGACAACTACTATAAATAGTGTGTATGGACTACGCTTGAGTTCAAGGCGAGCGTGCGCAAAAAAAAAAAAACCTTTCCTTGTGAATTCTTTTTGTTTTTCTTGTTCTTTGTGGGTACTTGCGGCCTGTTCTATTTCTTTACTTTTTAAAATTGCCATCATACATTCTGCTGCTGTCTCTGTGTTTTAATAAAGTATATGTTTGACTTTGATCATACATTCTGCTGCTGTCTCTGTGTTTTAATAAAGTATCTGTTTGACTTTGATCATACATTCTGCTGCTGTCTCTGTGTTTTAATAAAGCGTCTTGTTGTCTTTGATTATACATTCTTTTGCTTTTTCTGTGTTTTAATGAAGTGTCTGTTTGCTTTTGATTATTTATTCTATTGCTGTCTCTGTGTAATTATGACATGTCTGTTAGTCTTTCATTTTTTTTCTTTTCTGTTCTGCTGCGACATCGGTGTAGTTAGTATGAACACAGTATTCCATAAATACATTTGCTGTTCTCCTCTAAAGCATGATGTTTCCACGACTCTGCTGATCGTTAGGTACCTACTTCCCATTTCCCGCCATCCATTTTTGTTTGGTCCAAACCTGCTGTTTGTTTGGCGCTGAATCAGTTAACAGCCTCATTATTCTGGCCTTTCGAAGACAAACTCTATGGAGATATCAATAAGCACAAGATGGATGCGCCAGTGGTGGAATATTTTCAGGATGGCGTCTGAAGGTGAACGACAGAGATTGAATGTGAATTTCGAAGAACGCAGTTAAAAACTAAACACAATGAGTTGAGTTGAGTTGAGCTAAGAACTGGCATCACTGCATTCAGTATATTCCAATACGCGCTCCGTCCCCTCGCTCAACAGCCAGAGAAGAATCCAACTACTAATCGTTCCCACCGCTATCTGATTTAAAGTTTTCCTGGTCTTCGCTCTCAGTTTTGAGATTCTACCAGAACCCCTGCCAATCCCCCGCAATCTTATCCTTTCCACATACGGGTTCTCAATCTGTTCCTCCACCTGGTCCACCTGGTCCCACAGGTGCACAACCACCTCTCCTTTGTCCATAGGTAATCGACCACCAAGAGGTGCATTCCCTGCCAGCCTATCAGCCTGTTCATTCCCCCACACTCCCGCATGGCTAGGGCAAAAAATCCATACAATTTTCATAATGTGACCTCTGAAGCGACGATAGCCATTCCAAACGAAACATTCCTTTCTCCGCCTTACTAAGCATACTCATTGAGTCCGTGATGAAGACAATGTGCTGCAGTGATCTCTAACCAACGGAATGCCGCTGTGACTGCCTCCACCTCCATTCTCATGCTGGAGGTCGTAGTCTCATATGCCAGACTCTCCTTTTTTTTAAGAATCGTCCATTAACCTTTGCAATGAAACCCCAACCACTAAGTCTGTTTCTCACGACTGACCCATCATGATATATCACTATGTCACTTTGATGTGTATTACTCTGGATCTGGATCAGTTGTTGCACCTCAAACTCAGTGTGACCCGCTGCCCATTCTCTGCACTCACGACCCAGTGTTACTATTACATTGTGCCAGTCCGTCCTGTCTGCCGGTACTTCAACCCACTCTTTTTAACGATTGTTGGTCTCTAGATCTCAAACCTAACGTATAGATATTTCTGCCTGTGCCACCCAGGACCTGCCTCGTCTTAGTCTATGACCCTTGACCATATCCATGGCTTCATGCAGGGGGTGATCCTTATCTGTAACTACTCTCATGTACCATTTGGCTTGAAGGACACTATCCCTATCCGCCATTGTTGGACTCTATGCCTATCAGCCAAACACAATGTATATCATTAGTGAATGTAAACACAGAAGCCGCAGACAAGATGTTGCACGAATTATTGCCTGGCATATGTAGAGGAGGAGGAGAGAGTTAATCAGTGTTCACGAAACTCTGTACAGTCAAAAGGTAACGTCCCCCTCATCGATTTCTCAAGAAATAATAAAATATGGCTATAGTGCGAATAAAGAACAAGTGTTTTGCATATTATACTTGACAAACAACAAACGGTTGCTCAAACGATTGCGTTAGCAATTAAGCGGTTCCAGTCGGTTTTCTGGAAACAGAAAGAGTTCGTGTTAAATTTGAAACATTCGAACAATACACGTGACTAGGTGTTTTAATTGTTTCAGCTAAAGTTATGTAGTATTAACTTCAAGTAGCCCAACGGCGCTGTCCGGGCAAAATTTCGAGTTAAAAATCTACCCAAAATATTTCAGGATCATCGCCAGTGCTGCGGAGTTCGTGCACTGAGCTGAGATTCTGCGGACTCAGGCTTGAGTTAGGAGTAGAACTGAGCACTTATGGATTACACCAGTGTGCCGTGATGTTGATCCGTCGACTAAACTAAACTAAACTAATCTAGTATTAACTTCACATGATAAATAAATCTGCAGTATACACCTGATGAGATGCAGCGACATATGCCAGGCAATAACTGGTGCAACGTATTGTTGGTGGCTTCTGTTTAAATTGAACAGTTAACCGAACTAAACGTTACTAATAAGGCCAATAATTCGTATTTAAGGACAATAGCATACAAATTTCATGGATTGTATCCCTTAGGGTTCAATTATTGATTTGGAATTGTTAAAAGTTAGCCATGGCGAGCTAGCGAAGTTGATAGCAAACTGCTCTCGTAATGCCATGAGCATGATCGGACGAGGGTTCGATTTCTGGAGTCGTCGCTTGCGAAAGTGAGGCCAAGATTGACCACCGTGCATTCAGGCTAACATAATGTTATGGCGCTATCAAATCACAGACACAACGCAGTAAGCTGCTTCGGATAATTGTTTTTTTTTTTTTTTTATTGTTAAAGTTAGTTGCGTGTTCTTTACATGACGTTACAATCAACCCCAGCATTTGTTGGCAGCTTATGCTTTTCTATATAATTGTACAGTAAATAGTTTGCCATTGCTTTCTGAATAGTTGGCGCTCATACAATTATCAAAAATCGTTCACTGTCCTACCCACAAAATAATATTTATAGGGTGTGATTCTGGTACATAATCATTTCTTCACTTGTACTAGGGAGTTGTTGTGCTGTGCTACGATTCTCCTTGTGTGGTTTATGGGCAGAGATGGAACTACTTATGAATAATCCGGGCACGATTAAAGTAAAACTTTACACGTCAAGCAGCACAGAAAAATTCATAAAGGAGATAACGTTGCAGATATGAACAAATTTCAAGCATACGAAAGAAGAAGAGGAGGACATCAAACAAACCACACGATGAGGCCAGGACACAGGACGTAGTTGAGTCTTAGTTAAGTACTGGTAGACCGGTTAAAGGTTCAAGTGTGTCGTCGTTTGGCTGATGTTGGCTCTTGGTTGCCAAAACGACATACCGAAGAATATACGACACATTGTCATTGGCAACGCCGTCACCGGGGAAAGGGTGCAGAGCATACTGATATATGTTCTTGCTTGGCTCCCAGAATGGCACATCTAAGAATATACGATACACCATCATTAGCAGTGGCGTCACTAGAGACAGGGTGCAGACCGCACTGAATAACATCAACACATGGGGGTGATACCAAAACAATTGTATATACAATGTCTGTGCAGTGTTTCAGCAAAAAAATAATTACCATTTAAAATAACAAAATACTTTGTAATTAATTCTAACAACAACAACAATAACACTGGTGTAATCCTATCTTTACATTACTGATAGAACTAGGTAAGACAAACCATAATATTACTAGCAGTACTAAATTGCCAATGGGAGAGAAGAATAGCCCCACAGACGTGGATGGAAGCTTTGCAAATACAAATGCAGACGAAAGAGAAAAAAAAGCAAGAAGATGGCTGTGAAACAAAGTGTACCCCAATGGGAAACTCTGCCACCAATTGTTCTTAAAATATATAAATGATTTCCTGTAGTGACTTTTAATAACGAAGACACAGACAATTGATTACACGATTTATTGCCTGGCATATTTCCCTACATCTCGTCAAGTAGTTACTGCAGAAATCAGACAACATAAACTAACGCAAGAAGATCAATCCTTCAAGCTGAAATATACAACACACATATCCACACAGTCATTTGAAATGTCTGCCACAGTAATTTTACAGTGTATCCCGGAGTCTCCAAGCTACAACATTGATGATGCATATTACCAACTCAACAGAAGTGAACAAGTAGCAATCTTCAGACTATGCACAAGGTATTACAGAAGATAGGACTTACTGATGCAAGTATATGTTGCATTGTTAAAATGGCGGCCAAACATTTGTTGGAAGACTGTCGAACATACGCAAAACTGATACAGTTATTTTGGCCTATACTATTTTTGGCCTATTATTTTGGTCCATGGGAGATATCAACAACCCAGGGTGGCTGAACAGATGGATAGATAGGTTTCGGGCTTGGCTGCTATAGGAGAGGTCAAGCAATGTATCAGACTAATATCCTGAACTCCCTCGGGAAGCAGGACGAGCAATTGACTGAAGAGATGGATGTGATTCTGCAACTGACCAGACTACAAGAGCATTGCGTCAAACAGGGTGAAGCTAGACTAGAGCGCCATGCCAAAGAAGAAGTCAACAACACAGAACTGGTGTCGTCAGTCGCTACACGATCAATGTCAATGAGACACTAAGGAGAGAATCTGAGTACTTAGAGGTTAATAGTTCGACGTGCAATGAAGATGTTCTGTGGGTCTAACTGTCACTTTCAATTTTGTATTGTCTAGTGTTTTCTCCAATTTTAACTTCTTCCTTTTGCTGCTATAAGTGTCCAATTCTAGCCGTAAATTTATTTCTCATGTTATTGCAATATTGTCTGTTTGCTCGGCGACTAACCCTTCTGCGGTAACGTGGTCGCCCTGGAGGACGCCAGCAGGTAAACGTCTTCCCGCCAGACGCTGCAAGCAGACGAACACGTGCGCGAGCAGGGCCGGAGACTAAATATATCCAGGCTTTTCATTGGCTCTCCTCCTTATCCGTGAGCGCAAAGCAGAAGTGACGTCAAAACAAGGGATTGCTGGGCTCGTTGGGATATGTGTAAACCGGCAAAGATATTAACAAACCACACGTATAAATTATACTTATTTGTACGTATTTTACTAATTAATTAATTGTTTACCACTGTAATTTTAAATAAATAGTTTTCTAGAGACATTTTTAGCAAATATAATTGGATTTTTGGCCCACAATTAAATGAGTATTTATCCGCTGTAAACAATGATTCCTTTCGAACAGACATAGCGCTCCTTGTCGATCCCCCTTCATGGCAGACAGACATGTTGCAGTGGTAAAATATTTTGGCTCAAATTAGAGCCTTTTTTTCGGGGGTTTATGGACAAAATTCGTATTCTTTCAGTTCTAAGAACTTAGAGTCTTACATATAAATAGTGGAAGAAACAAAGGGAAGGATATTTCAACTTCAACAAGTGATGGTAAGTCCGATGTTGACGCAAAATATGTTTGCTTTTTTCCCCCAGGTCTTTCGTCGTTTGGTTGGGTCAGGGCCACAGACTTCCTAAATTTGTCCTGGCTTTGTCCTTTCCAGCTTGCGTGTCCGGTGACCAGCTTGTTGTCTTAGGACTCTTTCATATTATATAACCATTGCGGATAAGTTTAGTAGACAGTAATTTAACACTTTGTAAAGCTGCTAGTTGTTGCCGTGTGAAGAGGAACACAACAATTCAACCACTCGTCGTTTCCTAGGCGAACTCCTGACTATGACAAAATAATCAGAATGGAGGGCTTATCTCATTTCTTGTTAGCGGATGAGTGTTTTATAATAAATTAACAGCCTATACAATTGACCGTTAATAGTTCTTTGAAGTAATTTATCATTAATAGTAATACCATAACATTTGAGACAGCTGACTTGGAAATATATTACCACAGCAGTCCAGTATAATTGCAAAGTGGGCAGTTAATTTGCTAAGTTTCCATTTTGGTCCATTGATTTCTGACGCAGGAAGAAATGTAAGTTATTATCCAACCAGACACATTTTACACTCAAGTAATTCCAGCATAACTTGCTTATTACATTTTCTAGATCCTGTAATCATACTTAAAGTCTCAACATAATTTAATTTCCTTAGGTCCAGTCTACTTGTACACACTATGCCACATAACAAATGAGTTTATATTTCATTAAACAGCTGATATTTCTGAATGCATTTGAAGTGCACTTGGTTTTAGTGATAATGTAAAACATGTAATTATTGTTACAAATTCAGTGAAACACTTGCTGAATGAATGATGACAGAATCCCACATATCAAAATAACAATGGCAGCTCACCAGCTGTGTGTGAACGTCACTTGCCGTTTTATTGATTGAATATAGTGGTACACACTGGAGCTACAGACAGTATGCTCTCTCTTTGAAGCTTTGGCAGACTGCTCTGTGGACAGAGACCAACCCATATGGGAAAAAGAGACCAACCCATATGGGAAAAGAGACCAACCCATATGGGATAAAACTATGCAATAAAGTCGACATGCAGGTCAGCATGGTTGAATGGGTAAGAACGCGTTCAACCCTACAAAAGGGGGGTCATGTTGACCTGTCATCCTTGACTTTGGGATGTAAATTACAAGTACCTCTGAAATCAGAGTGTGTTCGCCTGTTGGCGAGGGACACTGTTAATAGGGAAAGCTAATCCACATGCAAAATTTATTCAATCACTACTATAATTAGTGTGTACGGTCTACGCTTGAGTTAAAAGCGAGCGAGCGAAAAAAGTCTACCTCACAAATTTAACTCATTAAGTGCCATGGGATGATTAATTGTCTTAAGCAACTTCCTGTATCTGCCATGGCATTATACACAGTAGTTTTCTTTATGCAACTCCCTTTAATCCCTTTAATTTGATATAATACATGTCTGCTACTATATTAACAACTTTGAAGTCACAATTTCCCATTTTCTGCCATCCAATTTTTGTTTGGTCCAAACCCACTTTTTTTTTGTTGGCACAATCTGTTAAACCATTTTTTAAACCATCAGTCTAAATAAATTTAATCATGCTGTTTTATTATTGATTGGTGGTACACACATTTTGTTGGCCACTTAGAATATTTTGCAATTAAAATATTAGCATATGTTCAAATTTAGCTCGCACATTAAGCTGAAATAAGTTGACAATTTAGGTAAGCATCCTGATAGTAATTTACCAAAAGGTCAACTTGTACCTTTTACAACAATTAAAACAGGAAGTCCAGATAACTTAACTTAGCCAAGCTTTTAACAGGATATTTTTGTGTTCAAGGATCTCTCCTTTTGCATGGATAAGTGCTCCAGTCTCTGTCTGTTGAATTGTTTGCTGTGACTGTATAGTCCGACTTAGTCTTCATATATGAAATGGAACAGTTTTAGCAAATAATTCTTAGACTAGTAAGATAGAACAATCTGTGGTAAAGACAGAGAAATACATGGTAAAGACAGAAATACATGGTAAAGAAGGAATGGTAAATTGAAGACAGAACAGTAAATGACAAAAATAAAACAAGTGAAAAGCCATCCAGATATATATCTGTCTTCCCTTTGCTTTTTTCCCCATCAAGTTTGATACTTGTCACAAAGTTTTCAAGTTCTCCTGATGGCACGCCCACCACCAATTCTACTTGGTGTTTATCACTTTCTTGGACTGACTATTTTACTTTTGTGTCCATCCATGGTATTGTTTGCATTATCCCCAGAAATCATACATCTGCTGCCATTAGATGTTTCTTAGTTTGCCTGCTAATTATCCGTGCATACAACAGCATATGCTCTGTATATACTATTTTGTTTTGTGTGTTTTGCACTCGCTCGCTTTGAACTAAAGTGTAGTCCGTACACACTACTTTCGAGCAGTGCTGGACCGAGTTTTACGCGTGGATTAGCTTTCCCTATTAAGTGTCTCTCACCATCAGGCAAATCCACTCCAACTTCAGAGGTACTTGTAATTTATGTCCCAAAGTCAAGGACGATATGGGTCAACATTTTAGTCCAATTGTCTGGTGTAGGGGTTGAACCCCTTACCTCGGCATCAGCGCACTGGATGTTTAAGAACACGGGTTCTTATCCATTTGACCATGCTGACCTACTTATGCTATTTTATATGTTAAAAAAAACAGTTCCAAAGCAGGAACCTACAATGAGACTGATGTGCTAAAGCCGTCACGTTTTGTGGGCCTGAATGCATGGAGATAGGTGGCTCTTATGATGGACGGTGAATGCAGTTGTCAAACGCCATTCCGACCACACTCATGCCCAGAGGGAGAAAAAAACGAATGCAATTCAAGAGCCAGTCCCTTTTTTACAGGAGCCAGCATATTTATTTTTTGCAAATTCAGGCTAAAAATGATTGTAAATTCAGGCGGCAGGCAATTTTCAGACATCATGGAGACTGGGTTTTTCTACCTCTGCCCATGGCATTACCAGTGTAGCTCCCTATCAGCTACACCAACATGCCCGCCACTTTAAGTGTTAGGTATGACATAATTAAACTAGTTTTCTCTATTGAAATGAGATTTTAAGTTAACCCTAAAAAATTATTGAATTGAGTTTTTAAGTGAACCCTAAAACTTTATTCAAATGGGTTTGTAAGTGAACCCCAAACGTTATTTAAACGAGACGGTTTTGAATGAATACCCAATTTATTTGCAGAAAAAATTACATAGGCATTGAATTGTTTATTTGTTGAGATAATAGGGGGGGGGGGGGGGGTGGGTTGTTTGCAGCACGAACAAGATCGGTCAGGGATGGACCGAGGATTGTGGTATGTAAGCACTAAACTCTTCTTCTTTGATTAATCCATCAGTTCTGTTCATTTGTAACAACTGATGTAGAAATTTTTATTTCTATTCGGGGATGTTTCTTTGTGTATTTCTGTAGCTGTGTACCAGTTTATTCTGTATCACATTCTTAAAAATGGTTTTTCTGTGCATTTTTGATCGTAACCTTTTCTTATAAAGCTTTCGCAAACCAAATACTCCTTTTTGTATGTGCGTGAGACAGGGAGAAAAACTGACATACTGTTTTGAATGGTTGTGGCTTCGAAAGCAATTATGGGTGGTTATTTGCCGTTTGTGGGTTTTTAATCTTAGTCTCATTACACCCCGGTTGGTTATTTCACATCATTTTCTATATATAGATTATCTTTGTGCACCAGAAATTCTGGTTGAATAGCCCTTTCATTCCGCGGGCCACCTATCAGTGTTCAGCCACCACATAAATACTCTTCACCAGATCTCTCTTGTACTTGTAATTTAATAAGTCAGGCTGTTTTTTTTTTTTTTACTGTTTGTGACATTTGTTTCTAGGTGATCTATCTTAGAATGTCCCTCCACTGTCTTGTCTTTTTCTCAGCAACACCTCATATATGCCTCATTGTCCTTAATATGCATGTTTGTTGTAGTTTCCCTTTGACTTCCTCTGTTCTCTCACACTAGATCTTGCCTTCTGTATTTTCAGTAATAGAACTGTGTGTCTCAGTGCGACCACTCCAAGGCAGCTTCTTTTCTATGATTTTTCTCTATTGTCTTGAAGAATGTATTCATTTTATCTCTTTTCTGTGCAGCTTATCCTTTGCATCCTATCATACTACATCTCAAATCTTCCAAGTTTTTAAATATTCATCGGTTGCTTACAGCCCATGTTTCACAGCCATATGGTGCTACAGACCAGTTATTTTTGTCAAAAAATGCTCAGGGTTTATGTATGCAGTGCTGTTAGGTATGTTTGTTGTAATCTAATCTGTTATTTGTTGTTTTCGTTATGGAATCTGTGCTGCTGCACTATATGCCAGGAGTTTAGTTTTCTCTCGGTTGAGGAATGAATGCTACTTGCTCAAGATGTAGCCATATAGATTGAGGAATGCATGCTACTTGCTCAAGCTGTAGCCATATAGATTGAGAAATGAATGCTGCTTGCTCAAGTAGTAGCCATGTAGGTTGAGGAATGAATGCTGCTTGCTCAAGCAATAGCCATGTAGACAGGATTGAATGCTGCTTGTTCAAGTAGTAGCCATGCAGACAGGAATGAATGCTGCTTGTTCAAGTAGTAGCCATGCAAACAGGATTGAATGCTGCTTGTTCAAGTAGTAGCCATGCAGACGGAATGAATGCTGCTTGTTCAAGTAGTAGCCATGCAGACAGGATTGAATGCTGCTTGTTCAAGTAGTAGCCATATGGACAGGATTGAATGCTGCTTGTTCAAGTAGTAGCCATATGGACAGGATTTAATGCTGCTTGTTCAAGTAGTAGCCATGCAGACAGGATTGAATGCTGCTTGTTCAAGTAGTAGCCATGCAGACAGGATTGAATGCTGCTTGTTCAAGTAGTAGCCATATGGACAGGATTGAATGCTGCTTGTTCAAGTAGTAGCCATGCAGACAGGATTGAATGCTGCTTGTTCAAGTAGTAGCCATGCAGACAGGATTGAATGCTGCTTGTTCAAGTAGTAGCCATATGGACAGGATTGAATGCTACTTGTTCAAGTAGTAGCCATATGGACAGGATTGAATGCTGCTTGTTCAAGTTGTAGCCATGCAGACAGGATTGAATGCTGCTTGTTCAAGTAGTAGCCATGCAGATGGAATGAATGCTGCTTGTTCAAGTAGTAGCCATGCAGACAGGATTGAATGCTGCTTGTTCAAGTAGTAGCCATGCAGACGGAATGAATGCTGCTTGTTCAAGTAGTAGCCATATGGACAGGATTTAATGCTGCTTGTTCAAGTAGTAGCCATGCAGACAGGATTGAATGCTGCTTGTTCAAGTAGTAGCCATATGGACAGGATTGAATGCTGCTTGTTCAAGTAGTAGCCATGCAGACGGAATGAATGCTGCTTGTTCAAGTAGTAGCCATGCAGACAGGATTGAATGCTGCTTGTTCAAGTAGTAGCCATGCAGACAGGATTTAATGCTGCTTGTTCAAGTAGTAGCCATATGGACAGGATTGAATGCTGCTTGTTCAAGTAGTAGCCATGCAGACGGAATGAATGCTGCTTGTTCAAGTAGTAGCCATATGGACAGGATTGAATGCTGCTTGTTCAAGTAGTAGCCATATGGACAGGATTGAATGCTACTTGCTCAAGTAGTAGCCATGTAGGTTGAAGAATGAATGCTGCTTGCTCAAGAAATAGCCATGTAGGTTGAGGAATGAATGCTGCTTGCTCAAGTAGTAGCCATGTAGGTTGAGGAATGAATGCTACTTGCTCAAGTAGTAGCCATGTAGGTTGAGGAATGAATGCTGCTTGCTCAAGTAGTAGCCGTGTAGACTGAGGAATGAATGCTGCTTGCTCAAGTAGTAGCCATGTAGACTGAGGAATGAATGCTCCTTGCTCAAGTAGTAGCCATGCAGACAGGATTGAATGCTGCTTATTCAAGTAGTAGCCATATGGACAGGATTGAATGCTGCTTGCTCAAGTAGTAGCCATGTAGGTTGAGGAATGAATGCTGCTTGCTCAAGTAGTAGCCATGTAGACTGAGGAATGAATGCTGCTTGCTCAAGTAGTAGCCATGTAGACAAGATTGAATGCTGCTTGCTCAAGTAGTAGCAATGTAGTATACAATCAATCAATCATATGCCAAGCCGGAAAGCTTGGGCAGTCATGACTCGCCATTTCACTCGATCACCAGCGTCGTGGATCAGCTCAGTGTTCCTGTCTCGTCCATGCCATGTGGCCAAGCCTTCCAGGTATTTTCCTCTCGGTCTTCCGCTTGGTCTGTTCTCTTCGATCTTGCCAGTTGTCACTAAGTTCTCCAATCCATTTCTTCTCATAACATGTCCAAAAAATATTGACTGTTTACGTCTAATTTCTCTAATCAATTTACGATTTTCATTTGTCTCCTGCAGTACTTGATAATTGGTTTTTCTGTCTGTCCATGGTATTTTTTGTATTTTCCTCAGAAACCACATTTTTGCAGCCATCAGATGTTTTTCAGCTTGACTGCACATTGTCCAAGTTTCACATCCATACAAAAGAACAGGCTCTATGTATCCCCTCAACACTCTTTTTCTCGTTTCAATTGACATCTTTTTATTGGTCAGAATGTTTTTCATCTTGCTAAAGGCTACTTTCGCCATGGCGATTCTTGTTCTAATCTCTTCAAGGCATCTCCCATCAGATGTTATGACTGTTCCGAGATAATTGTACCGATTCACTTGTTGAAGAATATTCCCATTTACTTGTATATTACATTGTGGTACTTCGTTCTTCCTAGTGACGACCATAACCTGTGTCTTCTTACAATTTAATTCCAACCCCAGCTGTTCACTGTGTACAACAACTGCGTCTACTAATTGTTGAAGATGTTGTGAATTGTCCGCAATCAATACTGTATCATCTGCATATTTAATGTTATTGATGTTTCGTCCTCCAATGCTGATTCCATTTATATCTTCTACATTTCTGAAAATATTTTCACTGTATAGGGAAAAAAGATCTGGAGACATTACACATCCCTGCCTAACACCTCTCTTAATATGTTGATATTGTCCCACTTCATTATCAATCCTTATGGCAGCTTGTTGTTTCCAATATATGTTTTTTATAAGTCTAATGTCTTTCCCATCAATTTGTAGATCTGCAAGCATATCTACCATGTTGACATGTCTAACTCTATCAAAAGCCTTTGTGTAGTCAATAAAGCAAAGGTGTATATCCTTGTTTACTTCTATAGCACGTTCAATAACTGTTCGCAGCATATACACAGCATTTACTGTACCCTTTCCTTCTACAAACCCACATTGTTCTTCCCCTATTTCAGGTTGTATTTTCTTCCTCACTCTTTGCATGATAATTTGTAGCAAAATCTTTGTGATGTGACTCATTATACTAATTGTTCTATGTTGATCACAATCCAAGGCTCCTGATTTCTTTAAGATTGCAATAAATACAGAATTACATAATTCAGAAGGTATATCTCCAGTATCATACAATGTGTTCAGCAGTCTGGTTACTTGATCTAGTCCAAATTCTTCTAAAGCTTTAATAATTTCTGTTTGATGTTATTTGCACTGGGGGCCTTGCCAGCTTTCATATTTAAGGACATTTCGAACCTCCATCTTCAAAATTGGCGGTCCTTCATTATTAAATCTAATATTATACTGTTCCTCTCTGTTATCATTATACAGGTTTTTCGTAGAATCTGGTCTTTTTCTATTATGATTTTGCCATCTTTAGTTTTTAGACAGCAAGTTGATGTACTTGTTCTTTTATTAGTAAGTTCCTGAATTCTTTTGTGCACTAATTTGGTATTTTGACTGTTGTGTTGTTTTTCAATGTCTAAGCACTTTTCCTCAAGCCAAGCTTCTTTTGCCTCCTTACATAATATTCTGACTTGTCTGTGAATTTCTTCATATTTGGCAGAATTATTTTTGTTTAGTCTTCTTGTTTCCATTAGGTGTAAAATTTCTTCTGTCATCCATTTCTTACGACCCACCTTCTTTAATTTTGGAATAGTTGTTTCTGCAGCCAAACTGATTGAATTCTTCAACATTTCCCATTGATCATCCACATCCTGGAATAATATCTCTAGATCAGACAATATATCAAATCTGTTCTGTACTTCTATGTTGAATTTGTTTTGTATTTCCTTGTCATTACTCAATGTACACAAATACAGTATACATGATAGGGATACAGTATACATATAGTATACATAAATAAACATAAATAAATACAGTATACATATAGTATACATAAATAAACATAAATACATAAATACAGTATACATGATAGGGATACAGTATACATATAGTATACATAAATAAACATAAATAAATACATAAATACAGTATACATGATAGGGATACAGTATACATATAGTATACATAAATAAACATAAATAAATACATAAATACAGTATACATGATAGGGATACAGTATACATATAGCCCCTCTGCTGTGTGTCCACCGTGACGAGGTAGAGGGGCTTGTGCGTCCCAATGACCCCAAGAGCTATGCCGACGGTAGCACAGCTACTGGTAGGGCCACCCATGTCGGACAGGTCAAGGGAGAGGGACCAGACGAAGAGACACACAAACCTGCTGCCTTGTAGGTAGACTGGGGACAGTCAAAGGCTAGGGAAAGCACCCCAAATACATGCTTCTCGAATCGGATGTACTGAGCCACAGGCTTGACAAAGCAGTGCAACGTGAAACCTGCTGCCTTGTAGGTAGACTGGGGACAGTCAAAGGCTAGGGAAAGCATCCCGAATAAATACTTGTCGAAATCGGATGTACTGAGCCACAGGCTTGACAAAGCAGTGCAACGTAACTTAATTCATGATGTCACAAATCAAAATTAATCGATATGGTGCTAATCCCGTGAAGTCCCATCAGGCGGTGATAGTGCCGGGCCCCCTGCCTCGAGGGGGTCCACCCATGACTACTGGTGGTCACCTTCCCCTGTGCTGTGGAGTCAAGGCACAGAGGAGTAGGTTAAGAGCTATTGACCAAATACCCCGGACACTCAACATACTACAGTGGAATGCCGAAGGAGTTTACAAGAAGAAAGACTCCCTAACACAGCGTCTTCATAAAGATAGAATAGATGTGGCATGCATTCAAGAGACACACCTCAACGCCAATCACAAATTCTCAGTCAGAGGATATCAGGCCACACGTTTCGACCGCGAAGGACACAAAGGAGGAGTTCTAATACTTACCACGAAATACAATACCTTGCAGCGAAGTATCTGTGATCTCTGACAACCAACGGAAATTATAGGTGTTGATATAATGATAAAGGACGTGAAAATAAGAATCTACAATCTGTATAGCCCAGCAGATAAGGACCTTACACTCTCAAACATGAAAATAACTGACACAAACTGCATTATTGTCGGAGACTTTAATAGCCGTTCAGAAAGATGGGGATACCCAGATACTGACAAAAGAGGAGATGAATTGGAGGACTGGGAAATAGACTCAAATCTCCATCTACTCAACAAAGCGGATGACACACCGAGCTTCTACTCCAGAAGATGGCTTACCACTTCTACTCCAGACTTAGCTTTCTGCACAGGAGACATCCTCCACAAAATCGATCGCCATGTGCTGGACCAATTAGCAGGTAGTGACCACAGACCCATCAAGCTTGAAATGAATATGGAGTATGTTTCCACAGGAGCAAAGCCCTTGCCCCGCTGGAATTACAAACGAGCAGATTGGGACAGATTTGTCATACTAACAGACAAATATTGGGAAAACATAAATACACGATATGGCAACATAAAGCAAATGGTGGAAAGTCTAAACAGAGCGATAATACAGGCAGCCACTGAGTCCCTTCCAAGAGGAGCGAGGGAAAAATTACAAACCATACTGGACTGAAGAACTACAAAGTTTGGAGGACAAAGTTGAAGATGCCAGGAAGACAGCAGAGAGAGAACAAACAATTGAAGCAAAACATCTCTCTCAAAGCCATCTCAGCAAAATATAAAAGAACAGTAAAATCAAAACAACAAGAGATTGTTGGAGGGAAAAAACAGAAAACCTGAATTTTGACAGGGATGGAAACAAACTATGGAAACTAGTGAAAGCCATGAACATGAAGGACCTAGAAACAAACAAATAACAATTAAACAAGGAAATGCCTTGCTTACAGGCAAAAAGGCTGCAAATGCACTAATGGAACACTATGCAAATGCAAACCACATTGATATTACAACCGAACAGAAGAAAGCAATCAAAGACAAACAGATACATCATAGAAATACAGAGACAGCAGCAGAATATATGATGGCAAATCTAACAATGGAAGAAATGGAACAGGCAATGAATACCCTAAAAAAAAAAGAAATCACCAGGAAAGGATGGAATCCACAAATGAAATGCTAATAGGACTAGGCACCAAGGCAAAGAAGAAACTACTAGCAGTCCTAAATAACAGCTGGAAGAGAGGAATAGTCCCACAGGCATGGAAGGAAGCTATACTAATACCAGTCCCAAAGAAAGGAAAAGACCTGGAAGAACCAAATGGCTATCGACCTATCAGTCTACTGAGCTGTGTAGGAAAATTAATGGAACGCATTATCAATGGCAGGCTAACATGGCATCTGGAAGAAAACAAACTCTTAACACCACACCAAGCAGGATTCAGAAAATACAGATCCACTGAAGATCAAATAACCTATATATAGCTCAGGAAATAGAGGATGCCTTCCAAGAGAAAAAGCACACACTAGCAGTCTGGATAGATTTAGAAAAAGCATTTGATAAAGTATGGAAGGAAGGACTGAAAGTAAAACTGCAAAACATGCATGTTTGTGGAAAAATGTATAAATGGATCAGCCACTACCTTGAGAACAGAACTGCCAGGACAAAAGTACAAGGACAAACAAGCAAAATGATGCTGCTGGAGCAAGGTGTCCCCCAAGGAGGAGTTCTTTCACCAACATTATTCCTAGCATATATAAATGACATCACAGAAAATTTTCCAGCCAGAGTACACACATCCTCCTTTGCAGATGACCTAGCCATATGGACATCTGAAGAATATATTAGTACAGCTAACAGCAGAATACAGCAAGCCTTATTAGCGCTAGAGGACTGGTCAAAATCATGGCTAGTGAAGATAAGTGAGGAGAAAAACAACATGCACAGTGTTCTCCCTCTCAAATAAAACTCAGCAACCTAAGCTGGTATTGAATGGAAAAATATTGCGCCATGAAGAAAATCCAAACTATCTAGGAGTCACCTTTGATCGTCGCCTGACATGGAAGACACAGGTTGAGAAAAATCGAACAAGAGCAAGGCAGAGAATGGCAATCATGAAAAAGCTTGCTGGTACAACGTGGGGAGCAGATGTGAAAGTTCTCAAGAAGTTTATATACTGGACGGGTGAGGCCAGTACTGGAATATGGCATTGCAGCTTGGGCAACAGCAGCTAAGTCAAACTTTAACAAAATAAGTAGAGTCCAAAACCAAGGAATGCGAATCATAACTGGAAGCCTGAAGACAACGCCTATTAATGAACTAGAAAAGATCACTTGTTTACAACCAATGCAGGATAGAAGAGATAGCAGAGCCCAGCAACAAGCAGAAAAATTTAGAAGATTGACAGACCACCCTATGTACAACAGATTTAATGGTTTTGGAAAGGGAAAGACTGAAGCGTAGCAACTTTGTAGAAACTGCAAAACGAAGGATTAGGGCCGATCCTATACTTAACATATCAACAGTCAAGCCCATACACAATGCACACAACTTCCCAGCTTGGAGACAGCAGCAACTGCCTGAGATGATAGAAAACGTTCCTGGTATTGAGAAAAAGAACACTCAGCATGAAACCGAAAGAAGAGAAATAACCCTAAACTACATAAAAGAACATTACCCAAGCAGGAATTGGACCCATGCATATACAGATGGATCAGCCAAAAATTCAATAGAGAATGGAGGAGGAGGAATTCTCCTAAATTTAAAAAATGGAGTGAAAAAAACACATTCAATGGCAACTGGAAAATTTTCAAGTAACTTCAAAGCGGAGGTAGAGGCTTTGAAAACTGCAGCAGAAATGCTCCTGATGGAGGAAAATAAAGAGAAGCAAATAGCTATCTTCACAGATGCAAAGTCAGCTGTCTCAATACTCAAGAGCAATAACAGCACAGAACTAACTGACCTAAGAGCAGCACTCCATGGTCTATGCCAGAAATCCAAAAAAAGTTGTAATACAGTGGATCCCATCACATTGCAGTATACCTGGAAACGAAGAGGGCTGACAGACTGGCAAAAGAGGGCGGACGACTACCACAGCCTGACATAGACATAACCTATAATGAGGCAAAGAGGTTGATAAAAAGCACTTATAGAACCAAATGGGAATCTGAGCATCCAGGCCATCAGAAGGATGATGCATATTACAAACTCGACCGAAGAGAACAAGTAGCAATCTTCAGACTCCGCACAGGACATAACAGGCTGAAATACCACTTGTTCAATAAACTAAAGATAGGAGATACTGATGAATGTAATTGTAGAACTGGAAAAATGACAGCAAAACATTTGCTGCAGGATTGCCCAACGTATGCAGACAGAGAAAGATATTTTGGCCCACACCTGCTTCATTTGAGGACAAGCTCTATGGAGATATCAACAAGCTCAAGTTGACCGCAGCTTACTTTAACTACATACAGGTTGACATTTAAAGGTGCATGAAGACCCAGAGGCATGAAATGAAATATTGCTTGGATAGCAAATCCATTATGTGGAAAGTCCAAATCGAAAGCTCGCTGTGTGGGCTTCATAAAAGGTGGAAAAGTGTCCTAGTGGCACGAAATGGAAATTTTGCTTGATAGCAAATCCATTACGTGGAAAGTCCGAATCAAAAGCCCATTGTGTGGGCTTCATAAAAGGTGGAAAAGTGTCCTAGTGGCATGAAATGGAATATTGCTTGGATAGCAAATCCATTACGTGGAAAGTCCGAATCGAAAGCTCACTGTGTGGATGTCATCTGCAGACTGCATACTTCTGGTTTCCGGAAAGAACAGCCTATGGTGAACGAAGGCCACTATACGGAAGTGAGGCTAAGCAGCCATGTGCAGGACGTGACGATTCCTTGGGTGAGCCCAGTACCAGAGCGCTATGTATCGGCTCTGCAAGTATGGAAGCCTCCTTGGATGGCGGGGAAATGCCCATGGTCTGCCCCTGCCTTCCCTTGAGGGCTGACCAGGATCTTTGGCTGTTCTATGTGGACCAGCTGGGATGGGGGATAACACCACAACAGTGAGAGTCAAACGTCCTAAGAAACCCCCGGGAAGTGTTAACCCGGTCAACAAATGCCCGCAGAAGTCTGATGTGTCGGCCTAACGGCGCAAGAACGCAGCTCTGCTGTAAACAGGCACAACGCAATCACATCCGAAAAAAAAACTCCGGATGAACGAAGAAGAAGAAGAAGTATACATATAGTATACATAAATAAACATAAATAAATACATAAATACAGTATACATGATAGGGATACAGTATACATAAACGCATAAATAAACATACATAAATACAGTATACATGATAGGGATACAGTATACATATAGTATACATAAATAAACATAAATAAATACATAAATACAGTATACATGATAGGGATACAGTATACATATAGTATACATAAATAACATAAATAAATACATAAATACAGTATACGTGATAGGGATTTTATGTAGTAAAAGTCCCAGTCTTAATCAAACCTATCATGATATGGGAGGTGGACATTCTGACTTACCTAGTATAAAGTAATGCCAAAATACATAGCTTTTAGGCATGTATTGTATATGACTTAGCATATATTTTCCATGATCAACTTACGACTGGTGCGTTTGATATTTCATGGGCTGCCTCTTCTTTTCCAGTGGTATCTGTATTCATTTAATGAGGCTAGCGTGAGGGTCATACATCATCATCATTTCAGCCACTGGGATGGGCGTGAACTGTCCTGAGAATTCTAGTCCGTTGTTGTGTCTCTGTAGTTCCATGTATTTCTGCCACTGAGATGGGCGTGAACTTTCTTGGTAATTCCATTGCTTTGATAGATCTGGACATATATGTTTTATATATGTTTTTCTTTATCTACCCTTTTTCTCTTTTCCCCAATATTTTGCCATATATTTTTGTGGAGTACCTTATATTTTATGTAGCATCTCATTTATAGTTCCACCTTGTTTGTTTACTAATTATGAGCTCCTTCATTGTCAGTGCACAGACACATTGGATAAATGTGCACAGCGGTTTTCTTACTGGTTGACAGTGAAAATGCCCACAATCTCTAACTGCTTGCTGCTTTCTTGTGTGTGTGTGTGTGTATATATAATAAACTGAGTTAGTTGCATGTCCTTAACAGGATATTGCAGTCAACCCCAGTATGTATTGGCTATACAAAATAACTACCTAGATGAAAAACCTGATTGTTTCAGGCTTATTAACATTTTCAAAATATCTTAAATTGCACCTTTGGGATGTCATATGCAAAACTGTTTTATTCCAGGTTATTTTTAGCAATGATTCATGGATTGTAGCTTATTTATGTTTTCCCATCTTGATGCTGTTAGAGACTTATTGTAAAGTTACATATGTGCAGGTTGATGTTTTCCCAGCTGCGTGAAGCTTGATGCTGTTAGAGACTTATTGTAAAGTTACATATGTGCAGGTTGATCTCTGGAGTTGTAGAGGAGGAGAAATCCAGCTATTGTTTGTCAGACAAAGAACGAAAACTGTGTCCCCCGTCATTGTTGTATCCAGGCGTTTGTTAGATTTTGTGCATATTGTTTTTATATTAACTTGAGATTGTTTGTAATCCCAGGGAGTTGTAGTGTAAAGTAGAACATGTTTGATTCTAGGGACACTAAAATGGAGCTCTGGGATACAGGGGTTCAAGAGAATTTGAATGGACTAGATGAATGTAACAGTGGGAGCAGAAGGGCTACAGAAAGCACATCATGTCTGGAAGAGCTAATACAGTGGTTCTCAACCGGTGGGGAATCTCCCCCCCCCCCCCCCCCCCCCCAGGGGGGGGGGGAATTAAGATTATTTCTAGATTGCGTTAATTCAAGAACCGATTACTTGATATTGTTTTTCCCTTTATACTTTACGGTTCTGTACATATCACCCTTCTGAAATTCATTTTATAACGTAATTGATCCACAAATCAAGTTTTATGTAGATGTCTAGACTTGTTTTAGTATGTGCTATTAAATTTAGCTTCAATTATTATGTATAGTGTGTAGGGGCAGGGGGAAATGTTTAGGGAGGAAATACGAAAGGAGGGGGAATGACTTTCTAAAAATATGGTGAGCGGGGAATGACGTCCTAAAAATATGGTGGGGGGGGGGGGGGGGGGGGGGGGGGGGGGGAATGACGTCCTAAAAATATGGTGAAGGGGGGCAAGGGCCAAAAAAGGTTGAGAACCGATGAGCTAATAGATTTGTGGTGTGTGTTTGGTACAGTGAGCATACAATGCTTGTGTACACAATCGGTACGTTTTTTAAAATAAACATTTGTTTGGTACACTGGGTATGATGTTTGTCCGGTACGCAGGCTGTTTGATACAATAGACATATAGTCAATAGGCATATGACTCTTGTTTGGTACAGTGGGTAAGATGTCTGTACAATAGACATATAACCCTTGTTTGGTACAGTGGGTAAGATGTCTGTACAATAGACATATGATGCTTGTTTGGTACAATAGAATGGTGTTTTGTTTGGTACAATAGAATGGTGTTTTGTTTGGTGCAATAAAAATGGTGTGTATTTGGTACAGTGGGCGTGGTGTTATAAACATGTCAACATTTGTTAGTGGAGCCTCTAATTTAGAAACTATTTAAAAAACAAATTCCTGGCAGTACAATCTGAAATCAAATAATCCTAGCAGTACTATTAAGAAACAAATAATTCTTAGCAGTACTATGTAAAACAATTTCTAGGAGTACTGTCTTAAACAGAAAGGAGATTCCTAGCAGTTATAATTGTAAATGTAAAGCATAACTTATATAATGCTACCACTAGTTGTGGAGCGAAGTATAACAGCAGCAGTATTTTGAAAGTGTATAATTTTATTTTAAACTAAAACACTTGTGGTTTGCACAAAATTCTCAGTCAACTTGCTGAGCAGACACTTGCCTAACTAGCACATTTTCCTGTTTCAGCTGCTTGACAGAACAAGAAATAAAAATAACGAAGCCACAGCAGACACAAAAATGACATTTTTGAAGCCGTAGCAGAAGTCGTTTTGTATATGGCAGTGATTTTGCCAGAATAATTTCTGGTGGCGTCTAGCGGCTGAAAATAAAAAGCACTCTTGTACGGATTACCTGTCCAGACTAGGACAGATGATCAGTTGTAGTGGAAGGCAAGCGTTTTTAAGTTTGTGGATAATCTTCTACACTTGATCCCTCATTGGGACATGGGACCTCAAGCAACCCACACCAAGCCCACCAGTCTTTGGCTATCTCTCGCAGCTCACTTCATGGTCTATCTTTCTCTCTCCCCCCCCCCCATATTATTCATCTCTGTAATTCCCATTTCCAGGTGTTTTTAGGTCTTCCTATTTCGTTTGCCTTGTGGGTCCAGACAAGAGAGTGTCATTACATTATATTGTCCTCAGGTTTTCTCCGTGTACGTCTCATCCAGCACCAGCGTCTTTTCCTCATCTGAATCATTCACTGGGATTTGTTTATTTCTTTCTTTCCGTGAGCTCTACATTGGTGGTTCTGCCATAACCATTTAAGTCCCACTATTCAAGTTTGCAATGACCAAAGCTTAACCTCTTCAGCTTTTCTATTCCTCTAAACACCCTGTATATCAGTGGTTCTCAACCTTGTTTGGCCTGTGCCCCCCTTCGCCATATTTTTAGGACGTCATTCCCCCCCCCCCCCCTCCCCCACCCCTCTCACCATATGTTTAGAATGTCAATCCCCCCCTTTCGTATTTCCTCCTGCCCCTACACAGTATACGTAATAATTGAAGCTAAACTTAATAGCACATACTAAAACAAGTCTAGACGTCTAAAATGTGATTTGTGGGTCTACTTACTTTATAAAATGAATTTTAGAAGGGTGAGACATACAGAACCGTAAAGTATGAAGGGAAAAACAAGATCAGGTAATCAGTTCTTGTATTAACGCAATCTTGAAATAATCTTCCCCGGGAAGGTTAACCCGGTCAACAAATGCCCACAGAAGTCGGATGTGTCTGCCTAACGGCGCAAGAACGCAGTTCTTGCTGTCAACAGCTGCTGTAAACAGGCACAACGCAATCACGTCCAAAAAAAAAAACTCCGGATGAACGCAGAAGAAGAAGAAGAAGAAATAATCTTCACACACACACACACACACACACACACACACACACACACACACACACACACACACACACACACACACACACACACACACAACACACACACACCAACACACACCACACACACACACACAAACACACACAACACACACACACACACACACACACACACACACACACACACACACACACACACACACACACCCACACACACCCCCACACACACCCCCACACACACCCCCACACCCACCCACCCACCTCCGAAAACCCAAAATTCCCCCCTGGGGGGGAATTCCCCACCGGTTGAGAACCACTGCTGTATATAAATACTAAAAATATCAATCTTGTTTATACATCTGGTAATTACCACCAGTAAACTATAAAGCTTCACTAATTTATGTCTGCACACGATAAATTGAATAAAATGGCATGCTAAAATCACCATTGTAGAGCTCATGGAGAAAATGAACAAAGATTAGTGAACCAAGAGGTGGAGAAAAGACACTGCTGCCAGGTAGGAAGGACATAGAGAGAACACCTGAGAATTGTATAACTAGAAAGGTCTTTGTCTAGGATCCTCACTACAGAAGAAATCTAGAAAGACCTCGAAGCCATGTAGAGACAAATGAATAGTGTGAGGATAGCCAGGGATAGGATGCTTGGTTGAGGGCTGTTGCCACAATGGGAGATCATCTCCTCATGTGCCATGCCTGTAAGCATGGGTGGTCATGCTTCACCATCTCACACGATCACCAGAGTCGTGGAACAGCTCTCTTGTCCCGACCATGTGCCATGCCTGTATGTGTGGGTGGTCATGTTTTACCATCTCACACGATCACCAGAGTCGTGGATCAGCTTTTGTGTTCTTGTCCTGACCATGCCATATTGCCAAGCCATCCAGATAATTGCTTCTCTGCTTTCCCATTGTTCTTTTTCCCTCAATCTTGCCAGTTGTCACCAAGTTCTCTAGTTTATTTCTCCTCATTACGTGCTCAAAAATATAGACTATGTCAATGGGGGATAGAGGTTGAAAAAAAAAGAAGATAACATTTGTTACTTGATATTATGAGAATATCTCAAGCATTGTCAGATCTTCCAACTCTCCACTCATGCCATACTTGTATTATTGATAGTCTTCTAAGAAAAATTATCTGGTAGGCGGGTATATAGGACATCAGTAGAGTGGGTAGAATGGGGAGTTGTAACTCTACAATGTAGCTTCTGTCTCTCAGGTATTCTGAAATGTTGGTGTAAACTTGTTGATAGCATGTAGTTGAAGATTGCAGTTTATGCTGTCCTGATTGTGTGCTGTAAAAGAGTCTCTCTCTCTCTCTCTCTCTCTCCTTCTTCTTCTTCTTCTTCTTCTTCTTCTTCTTCTTCTTCTTCTTCTTCTTCTTCTTCTTCTTCTTCTTCCCTCCCTCCTTCACTCCCTCATGCACATACTTGTAGCCATGAATGTGGAAACATTGGATAGTGGGTGGTGGGGGCGAATAACTGAAAACCCAAGTAATTCCCTCGTGACAGAGGTCTGAAGTTAGAATTAGTTCCGAGCACAGCTGGGAAGACAAAACACTTTAATATTGAACAGTTTCATCCTCCTGCCCTCACATATCTGGACCCCCAGGAGGTGGTGGGTTGGATTAGAGGTCATTGTTCGCTTCTGGCTTGTCCAGACCTGGTTCGAATTCCAGCGTGGGCTGTGCGTTTTTGTATTTAAAAAAGTTTGGTTACACCACTCTGTAGGGTTAGTGAATCAGACATCTAGCTTTCTTGAACCAGGGCAGAAAAACTTGAAACTGACAAGAGCAGGCCAAATGGGATGCCTCCCCAGCTTAATGTCAAAACTAGAAAACCTACCCGCAAAAGCCATATTTATAGCATGTGCGATTAGTTTGTTGTACGCACATATGTATCTTTGCTGGTGCTAAAGGCTTCATGCACTGGACTGAGATTCTCCTTAGGTAATCTACAGGAGAATGACTTATGGAGACTGTGCGTGCAATGAACGTGACCTTTTCTAAGCCCAAATGACTACATTTGAAATTAATTGTTGCTGTCACTTTGTATTATTGTATATTAAGCCCTTTTCTGTCTTGTGCTTCGTGCAATATTTGCTATGTATTTAGTATCACCATGTTTTTGTCTCTGGTCACTATCCGTCGACCTGTCCGAACATGGGAGACTACCAGTAGCCGTGCTTCTGTCAGCATAGCTCTTGGGTTGTTGCAGTTTCATTTGTTATTAGTGAAGTAGAGGTTTACGCAGCGTAATGTGCTTATGCTCAAACTTCAGTGCACTGACAGATCAACACCAACACCGGTCAGTTGAACTTTGCTCAAACTTTGGTGCACTGACAGATCAACACCAACACCGGTCAGTTGAACTTTGCTCAAACTTTGGTGCACTGACAGATCAACACCAACACCGGTCAGTTGAACTTTGCTCAAACTTTGGTGCACTGACAGATCAACACCAACACCGGTCTGTTGAATTTCAACTGTGACTTATCATTCAGAAAGCAATAGTTAACTACTGAAGGTAAAAATTGTCTAGAAAGTCAACCTGGGATTGAAGTTAATCGCAACGTCCTGCAAAGGACATGTAAAATTTAAATTTATTATCGCAACAAAAGTTCCTTCATTTGTGTTTTTGTTTTTAATGAACAAATATTGATTTTAAATTTGTTTTTTCTTTTCCTTTCATGGCAGTGACTTAATGCACTGATGCAAGAAACCCTTCAAAATTACGCCAAAATCAGTGCATTTAGCAACTACAAGAAGGCGAAAGTGGAATCGCTGCCGATAGAGCAGTATGTAGCTTCCTCGTATCAAGTGGTCTCGCCTTTTGTGACGTCTCACGCGCCCTCACGAAGCTCCAGCGTGTTCAAGCTCACTGACAATCTGTGTAACCACAATGCGAGCAGCAGTTTCAGCATTGTACCCGAACAACACCCTGCCGACTACAGCGCTCTGCTCTCGCACTTATCTTCATGCTCCTCTTCCACGGTTGGTGACAATCACCTTAGTGTGGCCACTGTTTTCAGTCGTGGATCCGTAGCCTCTGCTTCTGCCCGGAAAGGGCACCAGCAGCAGCAGCAGCAGCATCTTCAGGGACAATCCCAGCAACAGGCTCAACAACAACAGTCTGTGACTTTAATTCCTAAGAGCCTGAAGAGGAAAGTCACAGACTATTCAGAAGGTGGAGGTACTATATTAGTTGGGGCTGCAAAACCCATTATCTCTGTGAGTAACTTACACAAGGGGGCGAATAACAGTTCTGTCACAGCTGGCTCTCTCGCAGCTTCCAGCGGTAGTTCTCGCTTGCAACATCATCACCACAACAATCCCATGCAGCTGACAGAATTGCATGCGATATCGAGCGAGGATGAGAGCGGCACAGCCACGACCACCACCACAACCACCACCTCCAAGAAGGTGGCAGCCAACAACGCCAGCTCGGCAAATTCCGAAGGGGATTACCAGTTGGTTCAGCATGAGGTCCTCTACTCTCAGACTGCTGCCTACGAGGTGCTGGAGTTTCTGGGCCGTGGCACATTTGGACAAGTATGCAAGTGTTGGAAACACCACTCTAATGAAATATATGCCATCAAGATTTTGAAGAACCACCCTTCTTATGCCAGACAAGGACAGATTGAGGTAAGGCAGCCTGCTTCTGTTTTTTAAAATCTATAATGATATAGATGGCTACGGGAGATATGGTATAATGGCTTGGCATCTGCTAATTGAGGTTTTGTAGCTCTGGTTGGATGGTGATCATCATAGCAAGATAGAATGGGTTGGTTGGGCTGTAGCTCTGGTTGGATGATGATCATTATAGCTAGATAGAATGGGTTGGTTGGGCTGTAGCTCTGGTTGGGTGATGATCATTATAGCTAGATAGAATGGGTTGGTTGGGCTGTAGCTCTGGTTGGATGATGATCATTATAGCTAGATAGAATGGGTTGGTTGGGATGTAGCTCTGGTTGGATGATGATCATCATAGCTAGATAGAATGGGTTGGTTGGGATGTAGCTCTGGTTGGATGATGATCATTATAGCTAGATAGAATGGGTTGGTTGGGATGTAGCTCTGGTTGGATGATGATCATCATAGCTAGATAGAATGGGTTGGTTGGGATGTAGCTCTGGTTGGATGATGATCATTATAGCTAGATAGAATGGGTTGGTTGGGATGTAGCTCTGGTTGGATGATGATCATTATAGCAAGATAGAATGGGTTGTTGGGATGTAGCTCTGGTTGGATGATGATCATTATAGCTAGATAGAATGGGTTGGTTGGGCTGTAGCTCTGGTTGGATGATAATCATTATAGCAAGATAGAATGGGTTGGCATGGATTGGTTGAAAGCCTCAGCTTCAATGAAACGATCATCATCACCATGCTTCTCCAAATGTTGCAATCTCCGATGGGCATGTGTCAGTTCCTGTGCTGACACCTTTCTCTGGCATGTCACAAGACATGTCAAGAATGTTCTCTTTGTCATCCATCATCTCTCTCTTTCCACAAATCTTTCCAATCGCATGTTACAATATTTGATTTCTAACTGTGTGGTTTAAAAACATAACAGTCTGTGCGTTAGCCTCTTTCAAAACATTTAGTAGATTACTCATTTTGGCTGTCCAGGAATTTTCAGCATTCCTCTCTACTGTAGCTTTTAGTGATGTTTTCTTTACTTGTTTTCTAATTGTCTAGGATTTGCAGCCATGTGTTAGAAATGGGTCTATGTAACATATGAGTTATTTTCTGGTTCCAGTGACAGTGAAAGTACAGAAAAATGATAATGAAAACACTCAATAATTGTGTTAGACACGACCAATATTAGTAGTTCTGAATCCTGAATAGTTAGTAAACAAGCATGAAAACCCCTTGAAGCCATAGAGATTAAAAACAATGTTAAGAAATCATCGGCAGCTAAAATAAGCCTCTAAATGTTATGAAAGATACAAATACACACAGGAACATGACCACAGACATTGGGTAAACTTCCAAAAATTGAGGGAGGTTGAGTGGTCTCGAGGTATGGTGTCCGCTTTGAGTGCTGGAGGTCCCGACGTTCAAGCCCAGGTGAGGGCCGGGATTTTTTCATATGGGCTTCTAGTAACAAATATCCCTCTGGTCTCTGGGTAGTGAGATCAGACGGAAATCGAAAAAGAGTATCCTAACGGCGCTGCCCGGGCAAAATTTCGAGTTAAAAATCGACCGAAAGGATTTCAAGATCCTTGCCGGTGCTGCAGAATTTGTGCACTGAGCTGAGATTCTCTAGATTCATTCTTGAGTTAGGAGTAGAACGAAGCATGTATGGGTTACACTCGTGTGTCGTGATGTTAATCTGTCGACTAAACTTTCAAGAGAAGAGAAAACTGGAGCATACTGTAATTGAATGGCTGGTAAAAGATGGAGAAAAATACAGCAGTGCAATCGCCATGGCGCCTGAAATATCTACCTGTTGCCTGAGTCTACAATTATTTGTAGTCTGTATATACAGAAATCAATATGCTGGCACCTGAATTATGTGAGGTTTTCCTACCTCTGGCTGGTAATGGCAAGATTGATAGATAGAAGGCAAGTGAAGGAAGTTGGAGAAAATTGAGGACTTGTACATCTTGGCGTGGAGATTGGAAGCTGTAACGAAGTATGTCTAGGGGTTTAAGATAAAATATTTTTGGGTTCTGTGGTAGCTGGTCATTTAGCCGATAGTGGAATGAAATATGAAGGCACAAGGAGTTAGAATGAGAAAACCAAAGGGCAACGTCGGCTAGGCTGTATCCACTTTGTCATCTGCCGACTATATATGAATAGTTGTGAGCGTGTCATGAGTGTTGTTACAATGTCTGTTCTGTTGACATCTTAGATTAGATATACCAAGAAGTGCCTGATTTTGTGTAAGAAATATCATCAAACATTGCACATATACATAATAATAGTCTCACATCCTCATTCATACATATTTATAAGTCTCACATCCACATTTATACATATAAATAATAATTGTCTCACATTCATACATGTAAATAATAATGTCTCACATCCACATTCTTCTTCTTCTTCTTCTGCGCTCATCCAGAGTTTTTTTCTTTTCTTTTTCGGACGTGATTGCGTTGTGCCTGTTTACAGCACAGCTGCATTTTTGCTCCATTAGGCAGACACATCCGACTTCTGCGGGCATTTGTTGACCGGGTTAACCTTCCTGGGGACATCCACATTCATACATACATATTCTTTTTCTGTGCCCATTTGTTCACTTTGAAATATTGTTGGATGTTATTTGCACATACCTATTTTAGCAGAGCTGTCAGATATTTTGAGCTTTCAATTTAACACATCCAGCTTCCTGGCATACCCAGGTTGGCCTTTCTGTGAAACACATACACTAAAACTTACCAGGGCTGTGACGGATTATCGAATAGACAGAATTTCTTAATGCACATATACAGTAACATGATTGCACTGCAGGCGACGAAAATGAAAATAAAACTTTTTTAAAGTGAATAATACATACATATTCTTTTTTGTAAAGTGATCAATATAAACTCCAATATAAGCGTAGTAATGTACAGAAATGTATTGTAATACTGTAAACCTACGTTACTTTAAAATAATCTGTCATCTCCTTCTGTGTCTTTGAGGCTCGAGCTTTCTGCGCAGCGATGTTCCGTATCTTACACAGAAGTAGTATCTGTGTTGCATTTCAAACCAGTCGATGCACTCGATGCTCAGATTAATGGCGAGATGGACACATAATCAGGTTGCTACTGGTACTATTGGTGTTGGAACTCTTCACTGGCTGCTGAGGATGGGGACAGAGCACATATGGGAATGCCCTGAATGTTGTGATGTCGGTTCCTAGATCAATCAATCAAACTGAGTCGATGCACTTTGATAACATTGTTTCTGCTTCTGAGTGGCTAGTTGTAGGTTTTTGGTTAAGAACTGATCTTTCATTGTCATCAATTTCTTCTTCTTCAATGGTAGTCACACTAGAAACAATTTCATCATCGTTCTAAATTTCAAAGCCTCCATCCATTTTGTTGTCACATTCTAACCAATCTGTTACTTCTTCTGGCATAATGTTTTCACTGTTTAGTCCTACATTGTTGCACAGTTTCGTCAACACGGTCTCAGTTCCTTAAGTTTTGTGAATAGGTTCAGGCAAGAGTTTGTCCCACCCATTCTTTAGGTTAGTCACTGTAAGGTCACCCCAGGTCGGTGGCGACAATAAATGTCGTTTATTTTGTTTTTAAAAGATGATGACAGAAAACAGAAACTGCCGATTGAACGGGTGACAGTTAATCAAAGTTTTACTGTATTCAACTGTAGCTACCAGTAACATTGATGGCGACCATCTGTTCTGAAATCTAACACCTACAACTAATGCTACTCCAAAAAAAAGTATTGCTTTAAATATTCTGTCCTTTACCACAACAGCTTTATTTCACCACATTGATGTGAAAATACTTCTCATTACTACAAATATCTTCCATCGCACCAAAAAGTATTTATGCATATGTTACATTTATGCACTGATGCTACTATATGAAATATTGTGGAAGGCCAGGGGGAAGGCCACATTAATTTCCCCAGACATTGGGCCACCATAGAGGTCTATTGATTGTGTCATGACATGATCAAACATAAAACAACTTTATAACAGCCTTTGAACTGAATAATCTCTCTCTCTTTCTCCCTCTCTCTCTATTTCTCTCTATCTCACAGAGAGAGAGAGAGAGAGAGAGAGAGAGAGAGATACACATACCACACAGTAGAAGAGAGACATAATGTAAACAATACATATCTGGGGCCAGGTGGTTGGGATTCTAGTCTTTAAAATTCAGATTCTTTGTTCCTGTAAAACAAAATGTTTAAATCATTGAAGAGTGATCACTCTTAGTCTTCCATTGTGCTGATGCTGAGGTAGCGGGTTCAACCCCTACACCGTATACTAAAATGTTTTCTTATCCTTGACTTGGAGGTGTAAATTACAAATATTTCAGAAATCGGAGTGGGTAGAGTAGAGCATGTGTATGGACAGCACTTGAGTTCAAGGCAAGTGAACGAGACAAAAACATTTGAGATAAATACAAAATCTAGCCCACACATACCATTAAAAAAAATGTTGCATATCCCTTACAGGATGTTGTAGTCAACACCAGCAATTTTCAGCTGCTGTTGATGTACTAGGCAAGTTTTACGTTTAGTAGTTTGCCATTGCTCTCTGATCGACCGGCTCCCATACCAGCACGTTATAACACAAGACACAGTCTGCTGCACAAATTGGTCGCAGCTGCGTTTCAAATGCCTGCTAAGCAGCTCACAAACCGCGTTCTCAAGCGGTTGGCCACGGAGACCAGCCAAATAAGATGGACACATACCATAACTAGGTGATAATTTTTAAACTTTGTGGGAATTAAATATCTTAATAGGTTCTAAAAAAGAAAAACATCACTGACATTCTACAATACATGAATATTGAAAACTAGCACAACAGCAGTGTCAAGTCTCTGAAACAGGAATTCTGTGGTCACAACAAATGTCAGCTCCTAGACATGGACACAACAAATGTCAGCTCCTAGACATAGACACAACAAATGTCAGCTCCTAGACATGGACACAACAAATGTCAGCTCCTAGACATGGACACAACAAATGTCAGCTCCTAGACATGGACACAACAAATGTCAGCTCCTAGACATGGACACAACAAATGTCAGCTCCTAGACATGGACAACAAATGTCAGCTCCTAGACATGGACACAACAAATGTCAGCTCCTAGACATGGACACAACAAATGTCAGCTCCTAGACATGGACACAACAAATGTCAGCTCCTAGACATGGTCACAACAAATGTCAGCTCCTAGACATGGACACAACAAATGTCAGCTCCTAGACATGGACACAACAAATGTCAGCTCCTAGACATGGACGCAACAAATGTCAGCTCCTAGACATGGACACAACAAATGTCAGCTCCTAGACATGGTCACAACAAATGTCAGCTCCTAGACATGGACACAACAAATGTCAGCTCCTAGACATGGACACAACAAATGTCAGCTCCTAGACATGGACACAACAAATGTCAGCTCCTAGACATGGTCACAACAAATGTCAGCTCCTAGACATGGTCACAACAAATGTCAGCTCCTAGACATGGACACAACAAATGTCAGCTAGTTGAGAAAGTACATTCATGGTTGCTAGCAACACCAGGCAGTTGTGGACCTGCATAGACATGGACACAAGACAATACAGACACTGTGGGCAGGGGAACTGGTTACAGATCAAGAGTTTCTGGTGCACTGTCCTAACAGCAACACTCTGTTAAGGGCGTTTGTTATACTAGATGATTATGGATATGTATGACATACTGTTGGTCATTGCAAAGGTGGCATTCACATATGGGGTTGTATTAGTGTTTCACCATGTGCATAAAGTGCATTGAATTGTTGAACTCTGCCCAATTGAAGTGATGGTTTGAAACTGCAGCTCTGTAGATAACCAACCCTACTTGTAAATGTCAGCGGCGAGTTAAATCTACAAAGTGGCCCTTGAGTTCAAGCACTTGCGGAGTGTTCTTGGAAGATTGATAGAGACTGGATGTCAGATAGACTGTGGCAGTAGTGTACTCAGGTACTGTAACTAGGATGTTACAGTTTGTCCGGGCATGAGAATACATGAGGCAGGAGAACTGGCCAGGATTGAGAGCCTTCTCAGTGGGCTGGGATGGGAGTGGTGTTGTCTGAAAGACTTGGTGTCTGGCAACTATGGCATACTGTGTATAAGTCAGTGGATAATGGGCAGGATCAGCTCTACAAGACAAGTGACAGAATGGACGCTGCTGCTAGACAGTCTTCATCAGCAAATGAACAGAGTTACAAATGATACTTAGCTGAAAAATATGGTCCCTCAGGGGAAACTACTGCCATTCTGTTCATAACACATCTGATGTCGTGAGATAGGAAGGTCAACTTGCCGGAACTGACAGAGTAGTGTTTACTACAGCGTAGGGCTGGCAGCTTTTGCAAGAAGTAAATGGTTGCTTTCAAATAATATATTACATGTCCCCCTGATTTCTTGGCTGAGTGGGAAAATGGGTCTTCTTGCACCCCTGCAGTTGGAAATATTAATGCTGTAAGGTCAATGCATTAACAGAATTGTTATAATTGGACTTCTCCATGGATAGACATCCTGTTATCTTGGATGAAATCTGCCTAGGACATATTTGAATGTACAGCCCGTGAGCCCTCAGGCCTGGTCCTGCCGAGGTATCTAGAGTTCCATGAATTTTACATAAGCAGTGATGGATTTCCCGCTTTGAAGAGACATGCATTGAAATATGCTCCTGCGTTCAGATCAACTTATCTGCTGCAAAACAAAAACTTACCATCAAACTGCGTTCCAGACCAACCATTGCAAACCTGGTAAAGCAGTTATGAGTAGAATAATCATCAGTACCAGCTAACATCACATGCCCCACCAAAGAGAAGCAGCTCCAACCATCAACATTAGTGATGAATTCATTCAATATTTGAGAAATACAACAGGCTTATTTTTAAACAGATAATTTTATATGGCCCACAATTGATGTCATAAATATCCAACTCGCCCTCGGCAAAAAAAAATGTTTCCTCACCCCAGGTCTAGGACGAGTTAATATTACAGAACTACATGCCAAAGTTATTTTCACAGACCTGTGAGTTTGATGGGTGCCTAACTAGTGTGACACACTTCCCTCACATGAGGAATAAAGAGGAAATAGTTGAAGCTGAGGGGTCATAATATATTTCAGGGGGTCCATTTCGAATCCTCTGTTTGATTAATAATTTTTATCTAAGATGTCTTTATCTCGGTCATGTAGGTTGGTATCTTGTCGAGGCTGGCCCAAGAGAGTGCCGACGACTACAACTTTGTGCGGGCCTACGAGTGCTTCCAACACAAGAACCACACATGTCTGGTGTTTGAAATGTTGGAGCAGAACTTGTATGACTTTCTCAAGCAGAACAAGTTCCAACCTCTTCCTCTGAAGTACATTCGACCAATCACTTATCAGGTGAGTGTCAGTCGTATGCGTGAGGCAGTGAGTGTGACCGTAAGCAGACTAAAACATGAGCCCATTTCTGAAGTGGCCATGGAACGATCCTGTGGGAAGTGGTTTTGAACATGCAGAACAAAGAGTTGGTAGTACCTAAAGATGTTATTCAGTGGCATCATCAGTTGGCAATATGATTTGTTTGGGCTGCCTACTGTTGTATACGCAGAACAGAAAAAGACGACACATTGGATGCCCAAGTTACTGACTGGGGAGCAGAGAGTGAAGCAGATGAGCCAGTCCTTGAAGCATCTGTAAGGTACCCAGATGATGGGGAAGACATAGTGTGCAGGATTACTACTGGGATCATCAAGGGTGCATCACTACAAGCCTGAATCAAAGTTGACTTCAGTGTAATGGAGACATCCTGTCTTCATGCAACTCTTGTAGTGCTTCTGTTATAATTTCATTCTGTATCTGCCTGCTTCTACATCTGTTGTATCTGAGCATGTTTTAGATCTTGTTTGTCTGCTGGTTTTTTTGTTGTTAGGGGGCGGAGGTGGAGGAAAGGTTGCTCCCAGTCCAAGGCAGTGTTTGTGTGTCAGGGCAATCAAGGCCTCTTCACACTAGAAGGTTGCTCCCAGTCCAAGTCAGTGTTTGTATGTCACGGCAACCAAGGCCTCTTCACTAAAAGGTTGCTCCCTGTCCAAGTCAGTGTTTGTATGTCAGAGCAACCAAGGCCTCTTCACTAAAAGGTTGCTCCCAGTCCAAGTCAGTGTTTGTGTGTCAGGGCAACCAAGGCCTCTTCACACTAAAAGTGAAAGATGCTTTTAGGCTCCTTTGGGTGCACGGGGTATATGGTGCTATACTTATATTTGTAGAGACCCATCGACTCTCAGTTGGTGATGGTGTTCATATCATGCCAGCCATCTGTACTTCTGGAGACATCGCCTGATGCCCAGTGATGTGGTTCTTATCATGCCACCCATCTATACTTCTGTAGACATCTGATGCCAATTGATGTGGTTCATATCATGCCAGCCATCTGTACTTCTGGAGACATGTCCTGATGCCCAGTGATGTGATTCATATCATACCAGCCATCTGTACTTCTGGAGACACCTGATGCCCAGTGATGTGGTTCATATCATGCCAGCCATCTGTACTTCTGGAGACATATCCTGATGCCAAGTGATGTGGTTCATATCATGCCAGCCATCTGTACTTCTGTAGACATCTGATGCCCAGTGATGTGGTTCATATCATGCCAGCCATCTGTACTTCTGGAGACATGTCCTGATGCCCTGTGATGTGGTTCATATCATGCCAGCCATCTGTACTTCTGTAGACATCTGATGCCCAGTGATGTGGTTCATATCATGCCAGCCATCTGTACTTCTGGAGACATATCCTGATGCCAAGTGATGTGGTTCATATCATGCCAGCCATCTGTACTTCTGTAGACATCTGATGCCCAGTGATGTGGTTCATATCATGCCAGCCATCTGTACTTCTGGAGACATGTCCTGATGCCCAGTGATGTGGTTCATATCATGCCAGCCATCTGTACTTCTGGAGACATGTCCTGATGCCCAGTGATGTGGTTCTTATCATGCCACCCATCTATACTTCTGTAGACATCTGATGCCCAGTGATGTGGTTCTTATCATGCCAGCCATCTATACTTCTGTAGACATCTGATGCCCAGTGATGTGGTTCATATGCCACCCATCTATACTTCTGTAGACATCTGATGCCCAGTGATGTGGTTCATATCATGCCAGCCATCTGTACTTCTGGAGACATGTCCTGATGCCCAGTGATGTGGTTCATATCATGCCAGCCATCTGTACTTCTGGAGACATGTCCTGATGCCCAGTGATGTGGTTCTTATCATGCCAGCCATCTGTACTTCTGGAGACATGTCCTGATGCCCAGTGATGTGGTTCTTATCATGCCACCCATCTATACTTCTGTAGACATCTGATGCCCAGTGATGTGGTTCATATCATGCCAGCCATCTGTACTTCTGAAGACATCCCCTGATGCCCATTGCAGGTTGGGGCTGCCTGGGAGTATTCCCACAGAGTGATGTGTGTCTAGAGGATCCTAGGACATGTGGTGTCCACATCACTGAACCAGCCAGCTCTTGATATCTTGACCAAATGATACTCCTTGATCCCTGGCCAGGTTTAGTGTGGCAGAATGTATGAGAACACACGTTCTTAAACATCCGAGGCAAGGGGTTCAAACCCTTAGACCGTACAGTTAAGACTAAAATGTTGTCCTTGACTTTGAAACATAAATTACAAGTATCTCTGAAGTCAGAGTGGGTCCGTCTGATGGCAAGGGACACTGGTAATAGGGAAAACTAATCCACAAGCAAAAGTCTGTCCAGTGCATCTAGAAGTAGTGTGCATGGACTACGCATGAGATAAAAGCAAGTGACCGCAAAAACAAAAAAAACACACCTAGCCGCCACCCTATCATAGCATCTGCAGTTACTGTGATGTGTGATTGTCTTATTGCACTTTAACTGTGGCTATTGTAACAACGAGCGTGAGTCACTTAGTCATATAATGGTGGTTTCTGGTAGTCTGTAAAGGTGCCATTGTTTGGCATCTCCATCTAACTTTATGTCTTATGTGTGGCTAATGATAATTGGTGCATGTGCATACATGTCATTCACACTTGGCTTGAAAATGTTGTCCATACTCAAAGGTTGCATGACTGAAGCATGCTGTTGTGAGGTTTTTTTTAAGGCCAGAGAACTTGCCAAGGATAATCATGTTGAAATGTTGCCTGCTTATGGCGGCAAGTTTTAGTCATTACAAGTGGTACACAATGATTTGCAGATGATGATGAAGTTGAGCATGAGATACAAACATGGCAAAGACATCAGTGCAGGCTTCAATGGTGCAGATTTTAGAGGATTGATAAAATGATGGGATTAAATCGATGTTCCTGGAGATTATGATGAGACACGAGGAGAGGTGTATGAATACTAATAATGGTTTTCAAGTTTGCATCTCATATAGTTTTCTTACATACTGTTTTGTGACTTACTGGCCTAATCTCATTATTCTGGATGGATTTCCTGCTCTGGTGAGTGTTTGGTTACACTAACTGTGTGTTGTCTGAAACAGGTGTTACATGCCCTGGGCAAACTCAAGGAGCTGGGATTAATACACGCAGATCTCAAGCCGGAGAACATCATGCTTGTGGATCCTGTACGCTTCCCCTATAGGGTGAAGGTCATAGATTTTGGATCCGCAAGTCATGTGTCCAAGGCAGTGTGTTCTACCTACCTGCAGTCTCGCTATTACAGGTAGGGACATGTTTGTTGTTGCTCAGCTCTTTTGACGTGTCTCATTTGACTTGTGTTGAGTGCTGTGATTGTTGAATAGAACTGCATCATTTAGAGACATCCTCCAACACCCTGTGGGTATGTAAAGTTTTAGGAGCATGACATGTTTATAGACTTGTCCGTAGGGAGGAAAAGTTGGACAGTTTCTCTGTCCCATAGCGATGAGAGCTGATATTGAACCATTGTCCCAACCAGGCTCATGTCATTGTCAGCGTAACGTCCTAAATGTTGCTGCAGCGTGTCCACAGCCTGGTCTGGTTTGTTTGATCCACTTGAGAGGAACACATTTATTATTTATCTGGTTGCTTTATTGAACATTCTCAGGTGGTCTGAGTTTGTAACTCACACCTGGTGCATTTGTGTTCAGTTTGTCTGTGTCCTTAGAAGGGCTTTGTCTCCTCGACCTGGAGTCTCATCTCCACACGGATGATTGCAGGCTCTCCATCCCCTCTCCAAACCCAATTGTCAGTGGGGTGAGCAAGACAGGTACAGGAACTTCACATCTGAGATGTTAGGGTGTAGTCATATTTTGATTGAGCACAGCACATCTGTGGAGATGTTAGAGTGTAGTCCTATCATAGTTGATCACAGCACATACGGGGTTTGGTCTTGGCTGGTAATGTTATGTCCTTGGGTTTTCTTCTGCGTTCATCAGGAGTCTGTTTTCAGACGTAAGTGCCAACACAACCCACTTTAGCGGGCGTTTTTTCTTTCTTTGCCGTGTTAGCTTGGGGGGGGGGGGGGGGGGGGGGGGGGGGGGGGGGGGAGGAGGGGTGTCTTGGGTCTTCAATATTTCATTGTCAGAAGACTGTAACCCAGTGTCTGTATGGATGGTTGTTAACATTCTTTGAGAGTTGCCCCAGCCTCTGTGGCAGTGTCATATTGTTGCTGAGAACCATGTATTATTGTTACAGTGATCAATTATTAAGAAGCAGCGTTGTTACTTTGATCAAATATGAACTCTTCTAAAGCAGAAGATGGGGGGGGGGGGGGGGAAGAGATACTGGGAAGAATTACAACTGCGTGACTTTCAATTATGCTAAATACACAAAGGAAGTGGCCCTTGTTAGAGCTACATTTCTGTAATATGTTCTGACTAAATGTAAACAGTAAAAGAACAGACCATGTGATGGTTTTGCACGCCAGTGTTGCTTGTTACCGAACCAGTTCAACCTAGCAGGGTGTTGTTACATCTGTCACTTATTTTAAAATATACATGTATCATTTGCGATATTGCGGGGTAATTCCTTCCTTTCTGAACAGCATTAAAATATTGATTAGTCTCATTGTGGTCTCTCCTTCAGGGCGTTGATTTCCCCATTGGGCAGCCGGTGTGGCCTTCTGGGACTGAAAGAGTTTAGTGGGCGGGGTGGGGTGACTGCAGATTCATTACCGGCATCACAGCTTAGGTGTGGTCCAGTTACCATAACAACCCGGTCACTCAACGAAAGATTGATTTGTGCGTGTCTGGAATGAGGGTTATTTTGGAAATAACGGGTATTACCCCTGTTGTTTAAAAAAAAAAAAAATTTTGAAGACTTTCTCCAGAAGTCTAATTTTTAGCCGAGGGATCCGGAATCAAAAGTTGCCAATCTTATTGAGGTACCTTCTTGTCTCGAGTAATATCAGCAATCGCGCCTCTTCAATCGGTTTTGTGATCTGATATTTTGATGAAGTTGGTGTTGCTTGTATTATTAATTGTTGTACAGCTGCTTAGGATGTCAACATGCATCTTTTTCTGCCTTCCTCTGCCTCTCTTGTCTAGTATGTTCCCATAAAAGGATAATTCCATTATGGAGAGGCATGGGGATCATCAGAACATTAACCAGACCTAGTCTTTGGATAGACGACATTACTTTAACGTGCTCTAATTTATTGGCCAGTATGCTTGCGAACTTAGCTGATCTTGTCATCTTTAGGGGTGATTAGGAGTATATGATGAAGACTGGTCGAGTGGAAACGCTGGACTGCTTGTAATGTCTGCCTATATATTCACACAACATGACCATGTTTTCTCTCATGTAAATATCAGTTTTACAGTTCTGTCTCACGATTGCTTAACATGTAATGTTGAGGGAAGGGGAGGGGGTGTGTTCTTGCTGTATGGTCGAGCACAGTCGGTCTGTTTCACTTTGAACTGTTATCTCAAGGGGACGTGAGAGCTTTAGATGGTTGGTTGACTTGCTGGCCTGCCTACTTGTGGCAAGTAGCTGGAGTCTAGCCTTCTGTTGTTGAGATAGACCAGTGTCGCGGATAGAGCAGGGGGCTGGGTGAGTTTCTGTCGCGGCTAGAGCAGGGGCTGTGTGAGTTTCTTTCTGTCCCAGACACATTAAAACATTTGATAGAGATAAGCTGTGGGGCTTGTGGATTGAATTTCTCCTTTAGCGCCTCTAGTCTCTACTTTCCTTCTCACTTCGAGAGGCATACAGTTGTTGATGACTTCGAAGTTTAATTCAGTTAGGGATTGGGGGGGGGGGGGAGAGAAAAGAGAGAGATATGTTTGTGGATCAAGTGTCATTGTTAGGGAGGGGGGATGGGGGATTGTGGATCTAATTTCGCTGTTGGTGCAGTGAGTACTGTTGTGAATGACTACATGGAGTTTCATTCTCTGATGGGGGGGGGGGGGTGAGTGTGTGCCTGGGACAGGTCTGTGAAGTACTGGCAAATTAGGCTTGGCTGTAGATGGAGGGAGGGGGGGGGGGAGTACTTGCAGGCATGACGTGGATAGCGCTTGTTGTGACTGGTAAACATGACCTGTGTGTGCCAGACCCAAGATGGGCGATCTATTCCGGATGGTTCATGGTAGTTACTGTCTCCGCTTTCCTGCAGCATCTTCTATGGCTGAAATATTTGAGCAGAGCTCTGTAGAATTGCTGACGATATGTAGGATTGTGGAAAGGGGTTGGGTGTGTCCGCCGCTGGGCGAAAAACGGGAGGTCTCGTGTGCGGCTTGTTCCCGTTAAAAACCCCCACGGAAGTTTGACATCTCAGAGAGTAGGCCGTGCGTCCTCTGCCTCGTGAACATTTTTAGAAAAAGTATACCGATACCCGGGAAGATAGAGCCCGTCACTTTTGATGGAATCTGTCTTAGGGAGGCCAACCTGACACAAATGCGTGCTGAAGTCGATCACGCAGACCTGTGAGGGGCATGGCTAGGTGTGACAGAGGGACGAAGGGGTAATAGATATAGGACTCTGATTTCTTCTTCTTCGTTCACCTTCAGACGTCAATATGAATAAATGCTAAGAAAACAGCAGTCAACTTACATCCTGGACTGGGTGTAGGCCACAATACTTGTCTATGTTCTGCATATGTTGGACACTCCTGCAACAAATGTTTAGCTGCCATTATACTAGTTCCACGGTTACGTCATCAGTATTTCCTATCATTAGTGTAACATGTTGTATTTCAGCCATCTGTGGCCTTTCAGCAGATTGTAACTAGTGCTTTTCAGCTGAGTCTGGTGACCTGGATTCTCTGATTTCTTCTTCTTCGTTCACCTTCAGACGTCAATATGAATAAATGCTAAGAAAACAGCAGTCAACTTACATCCTGGACTGGGTGTAGGCCACAATACTTGTCTATGTTCTGCATATGTTGGACACTCCTGCAACAAATGTTTAGCTGCCATTATACTAGTTCCACGGTTACGTCATCAGTATTCCCTATCATTAGTGTAACATGTTGTATTTCAGCCATCTGTGGCCTTTCAGCAGATTGTAACTAGTGCTTTTCGGCTGAGTCTGGTGACCTGGATTCTCTGATTTCTTCTTGGTTCATAATTGCCTCTTATGAATGAATATCTTGGACTGATATGGGAGACCAGGCGATATTAATGCTAGTCTGCGGGGTAGTTAACCCTGATGATGGCGACCGTTGCCAGGGGTCCTTCACATAGCTACCAGGAGTGTCTGGGATTTTTTCCCTTTTTGAAAACCCCAATCCCCGGGGGGGGCTTAGTGTTTT
>JACEFZ010024395.1:147500-160214 GCA_014155875.1 Cepaea nemoralis | reverse complement strand
AGTAAGCCAATATCAGCCTATTAAAAGGGGTATGTGAGACAGGGATGTGTAATGTCTCCAGATCTGCTTTCCATGTACAGTGAAAGTATTTTCAGAAATATTGAAGATATGGAAGGAATCAACATTGGGGGACGATGCATCAATAACATTAGATATGCAGATGATACAGTCTGATTGCAGACAATAACGGACCTGCAAAATTTAGTAGATGCGATTGTTACACACAGTGAACAACTAGGGTTAGAATTAAATTGTAAAAAGACAGATTATGGTCGTCACTAGGAAGGACGAAATACCACAATGTAATATACAAGTAAATGGGAATATTCTTCAACAAGTGAGCAGGTACAATTATCTCGGAACAGTAATAACATCTGATGGGAGATGCCTTGAAGAGATTAGAACAAGAATCGCCATGGCAAAAGTAGCCTTTAGCAAGATGAAAAACATATTGACCAATAAAAAGATGTCAACTGAAACGACAAAAAGAGTGTTGTGATGCTACATTGAACCTGTACTTTTGTATGGATGTGAAGCGTGGACAATGAACAGTCAGGCTGAAAAACATCTGATGGCTGTAGAGATGTGGTTTCTGAGGAAATTGATAAGAACACCATGGACAGACAGAAAAACCAATAAATTGATTAGAGTCATTAGACGTAGACAGTCAAAATTTTTTGGGAATGTTATGAGAAGACATGACTTGGAAAACTTGGTGACTACCAGCAAGATCGAAGGAAAGAGACCAAGGGAAGACCGAGAAGTAACTGTCTGGATGGCTTGGCCACGTGGCATGGTCGAGACCGGAACACAGAGCTGATCCACGAGACTGGTGATCGAGTGAGATGGCAGAACATGACCGCCCACGCTTATCGGCATGGCACATGATGGATAGATCTTCAAGCATCCTTATCATGTCGACATGTCTCACTTTATCGAAAACCTTTGTGTAGTCAATAAAGCAAAAATATAGATCTATGTTTACTTCTATAGCACGTTCAATTACTGTTCTCAGTATATACACAGCATTTACTATGCCCTTGCCTTCATCAAACCCACATTGTTCTTCTCCTATTTCAGGTTGTATTTTCTTCCTGACTCTTTGCATGACAATTCTCAGAGAATCTTTCGTGATGTGGCTCATTATACAAAGTGTTCGATTTTAATCGCATTCCAAGGCTCCTGATTTCTTCGAGATGTCAATAAATATAGAATTACATAATTCCGGAAGTATATCTCCATTATTGTTTATTGCGTTAAGCAGTCTGGTGACTTGGTCTATTCAATATTCTTCTAACGCATTGCTCATTTCTTTTGTTATGTTATCAGTACCCCCGGGGTCTTGTCCAGTTTTCATATGGTTAAAAGCATTCTGAACTTCTATCTTCAAAATTGATGATGGTCCTTCATTATTATTCAGATTATCATATTGTTCTTCTCTTGTATCATCATAAAGGTCTTACCACGTATGTAAAATCTCTTCATATTTTTCCTTGTTAGTTTTGTTATTTCTTGAGTGAAGCATGTGGTACTTGACTTGAGCCAGTGGAATCACAGTGCAAGAGAGGTCCAGGGTATACAAATGGAGATTCGTGGCTTAAGTTGGAACATCATAAATGTATATGCCACAGTGGATTGTTTTGTCAGAAAGGAACAATGGGACTGGCTTAAGGATTTGAGGAATTACAAGGTGATAGGCTACTCATATGTGGAGACTTCAATGCCAGGAACAAGATTGGGACAGTAGTGGAGAAAACCGACAGGGAATTGCCCTTGGGATGCCATGGTGAACTGCAATGTGGTCTGCATAAATGATGGTAGGCCTACTAGAATGGCAATGAGGCCTGGCGATGCAGACACTGCTATTGACTTGGCACTTGTCTCTCAGTCATCAGTCCTTGATATAAAGTGGACTGTTTTGAATGACCATGGGAGTGATCACATGCCATGCTCAGTCCTGGTCTCTAAATCCAGGAAAGTTAAGACTGGGAGAGTGCGCAAGACTTTCCGGTATGAGTGGATCGACAGCCTTCTTGGACGCCACAGACAGGGGGCATGCAACAGGACTGTTACAACTCCTTTTTTGCATCCCCCATGGTGGACCCCAGAGGTAGACAATGCTTGGACAAGCAAAGAGAGCTGCAGTGAAGGCAGCTAAGGAAAGTGCGACAGACACCCGAAGCTCACGAGAGGAAGTGGACCAGCGGAAAATGTCAAGAAAGACAAGGTGGAGGATTTCAAGCGCTGTGCTGCAGAGGCCAGAAACGTAAAATGGGAATGTTTTATGAAGGAGATTGGAGGTGATAAAACACTGGCGAAAATTCTGGAAACTGCACAGACAAATGCAAAGAAAAGATCGCCTATGACAGTGGGAACAATTTATAGAGAGGATGGTGTGCGCGTGACAACAGACAAAGAGAAAGGGAGGCGTTTCTCCAGAGATTTTTAGAGCAGACCAATCATAATGATGCGGATACCAGGGATGCAGTTAGAGAGGATTTATCTGGCAAAATGGCAGAACATGTAATTATGAAGATATCATACGGGTGGGAAGATGTTAAACGTTATTTTGAAAAAAGGCAAAAGACACGGCACCAGGCCCGATGGTGTTGAGTATGGCCACATGAAGGTTTTGAGCGGTGGAGACCTGAAGGAGATGACTGCATTGCTTTAACCAGAGCATTAGACAGCATCAGTACCGCAGGATTGGTTACATAGCTATCTCATCCCTCTCCCAAAACCATTCAAGGATCATTCCAAAGCTTAACGGCTTAGGTTCATCACCCTTCAAAATACGTTTTGGGAAGGTTTTAGAGAAGATAGTGGTTGTCAAGCTGCAAGAGGTTTTGGAAAGGGGGAAGCTTCTTCCAAGAGGCCTGGGGAGCTACAGGCCAGGAAAAGATAGATACTATATCTATATAAATAGATATTACTCACCCCAGAAACGGGCTATGAGTTTAATTTATATTAAACACGTTAATGAAAATCCTAGCCTACCTAAACGCCCTCTGTTACTACCAATCTGTAAACGCCTACTTTTCAATAAGGTCAAACTATTTCTCAAAATCCTACATGGGAATGCATCCAAGTTACCTTTGACCATTGTTTAAATATATTACTAGACACAGTAAACGACTAGATGTATTACACATCCCGAAGCCTAGGATAGACTTATACAAAACAAACTTATTGTACTTCTACAAGAAATAAAAGACATCACCAATCCCTATCCATTTAATCGCAACTTATTCGAACACAATCTCAGTACGTATTACTTTCTCCCTTAATATAATAATAATAATAATAATAATAATAATAATAATAATAATAATAATAATAAAACCCTAGGATAAAAGCCAGTCCCCTTTTGCTAGACCAATATATTCCCCATAGCTAATAACAATTGCCATATAATTCATTAATATTAGTAAGTCATGTTGTCATGATGTTTGCATTTTCTCATGACTTTGTAATGCATATCTTTTATATTGTTGTTTTTCTTAGTAAGCCTCGAATAATTGTCAGAATCTCCAATAAGGGTTTAGAGAGTTAATAAGAGTTAAGACAAGTCTAGTAGGGAGACACCAGACAGGAGAGACACCAGCGCTATAATAAGCTTCACAAGGGGACACATTTGTGTCAACCAAGGGAGCACTAAGGACAGTTGAGCGAGGGCTTCCCCAAGCCATTGGGAAGCTTCGCCTTACGAGTAACCGTGGAGTACCCGGTTACTCAAGTTCACGAGCCAGCGTGCTTGGGACTCTATGCACGCAAGACTCGCTAATGCACGGAGGAGACAGCGTCCGTGCTTGACCACGCAATGTGTAGCGTGTGGACAGACCAGACTGGAGACGATTAGAGAGTAGACGTGTTCTTGACAAATGCTATAAGTTTCTAGGCAATAGTTAATATTAGGCTTTAGATTTAGATTGTGATTACTAGTATCATTTCTCACCACTTCATTACATCCATGTTGTTTAATGTCAATGAAGCATACCGCTCGCAGAGCTTATAAATTGCCAGCTCTAAATAAATTGCATTCCTTTTGCAAATGACACGAGTTGTTATTTCGTGCGGTGCAAAAGTAGGAGAGTCCTGAAAGACCTGTCGCAAGCAAGTTGCTGACAATGATGTATGGTGAAATAATGTATGAAAGAGAGTGATAGAAGGGCTAAATGTTACACTATTGGCAGGAAGAGGTTAATGAAACTAGAAGATGATATATAAATATAAGAATCGGACAAACATCATTCTTTGGTCATGTGTTGGGAAGAGATGCATTGGAGAACATCGTGACAAATGGATAGATCACTAGGGAAAGAAACAAGACATAATGAGAAATTACACTAAAAGGAGTTAGAAGGTAGCATTGAGGAATGCCAGCAGCAGAGTTGATCCAGTATACCAATGACCAAGATATGTGGAGAGACATCAACGCCTACCCCAGTTAAGAGGGCACATCGTGGTGAAAGTGAACTATGTTTAATAACTCATTCAAGCTCTTTATAGACAAAAAAAAACACAAGACAAGACCTGCCGACACCCCACCCCCGTCTCTGTCTCTAACGCTTGTGTCAACGCTATCTCTACGGCTCCTATCAACGCTTTATTAAACGCAAATATCAACGCCATCTCTAACGCTCCCGTCTAACGCTCCTGTCAACGCTATCTCTAAAGCTCCTGTCAACACTGTTTTTAACAATCCTGTCATCGCTTTTTCTAACGCCTGTCACGCTATCTCTAACTCCCCCGTCAACGCTATATCTAACGCTCGTTTCACGCTATCTCTGCCGCTCCTGTCAACGCTATCTCTAACGTTCGTTTCAACGCTATCTCTACCGCTCCTGTTAACGCTATCTATAACGTTCGAGTCAACGCTATCTCTACTTCTCGTGTTTACGCTATCTCTACTTCTCATCTCAACGCTATCTCTACTTCTCGTGTCAACGCTATCTCTTATGCTCATGTCACCGCTATCTCTACCGCTTTTGTCAACGCTATATCAACGCTATCTCTACCGCTCGGGTCAACGCTATCTTTACCGCTTGTGTCAACGCTATCTTTACCGCTTGTGTCAACGCTATATCAATGCTATCTCTACCGATCGTGTCAACGCTATATCAACGCTATCTCTACCGCTCTACCGCTTGTGTCGCTATATCAACACTATCTCTACCGCTCGTATCGACTCTAACTCTAACGCTTGTGTCAACGCTATATCAACGCAATTTCTACCACTCGTGGCACCGCTAGCTCTACCGCTTGTGTCAACGCTATATCAACTCTATCTCTACCGCTTGTGTCAACGCTATTTCAATGCTATCTCTACGGCTCGTGTCAACGCTATCTCTACCGCTTTTATCAACGCTATATCAGTGCTATCTCTACCGCTCGTGTCAACGCTATCTCAACGCTATCTCTACCACTCGTGGCACCGCTAGCTCTACCGCTTGTGTCAACGCTATATCAACTCTATCTCTACCGCTTGTGTCAACGCTATATCAACTCTATCTCTACCGCTTGTGTCAACGCTATATCAACTCTATCTCTACCGCTTGTGTCAACGCTATATCAACTCTATCTCTACCGCTTGTGTCAACGCTATATCAATGCTATCTCTATCGCTCGTGTCAACGCTAACTCTAACGCTTGTGTCAACGCTATATCAACGCAATTTTACCACTCGTGGCACCGCTAGCTCTACCGTTTGTGTCAACGCTATATCAACTCTATCTCTACCGCTTGTGTCAACGCTATATCAATGCTATCTCTACCGCTCGTGTCAACGCTATCTCTACCGCTTTTGTCAACGCTATATCAATGCTATCTCTACCGCTCGTGTCAACGCTATCTCAACGCTATCTCTACCACTCGTGGCACCGCTAGCTCTACCGCTTGTGTCAACGCTATATCAACTCTATCTCTACCGCTTGTGTCAACGCTATATCAACTCTATCTCTACCGCTTGTGTCAACGCTATATCAACTCTATCTCTACCGCTTGTGTCAACGCTATATCAACTCTATCTCTACCGCTTTTGTCAACGCTAATCGCTGTTCAACGCTATATCAATGCTATCTGTAACGCTCGTGGCAACGCTAGCTCTACGCATTGTCAACGCTATATCAACTCTATCTCTACCGCTTGTGTCAACGCTATATCAACTCTATCTCTACCGCTTGTGTCAACGCTATATCAACTCTATCTCTACCGCTTGTGTCAACGCTATATCAACTCTATCTCTACCGCTTGTGTCAACGCTATATCAACTCTATCTCTACCGCTTGTGTCAACGCTATATCAATGCTATCTCTACCGCTTTTGTCAATGCTATATCAATGCTATCTCTACCGCTCGTGTCAACGCTATCTCAACGCTATCTCTACCACTCGTGGCACCGCTAGCTCTACCGCTTGTGTCAACGCTATATCAATGCTATCTCTACCGCTCGTATCAACTACGCTATCTCTACCGCTCGTATCAACGCTAACTCTACCGCTCGTGTCAACGCTATCTCAACACTATCTCTACCGCTCGTGCCAACGCTATCTCTACCGCTCGTGTCAACGCTATCTCAACACTATCTCTACCGCTCGTGACAACGCTATCTCTACCGCTCGTGTCAACGCTATCCCTAACGCTCACCCCAACGCTCCTCCACACCCGCCTGTCATTCCTGAACCAAAGTGGGACCTCGGCAGCCAAGTGGCCAGCAACACACTCGGGGGCTTTGAGAAACAATTAAGTGAATTTCCTCAACTGTAGAGTTTGCCAAACAGTTGCGTGTTTATCCACGACAATACAAGGGCCTTCGCTCGTTAGTTTCAACTAATCGATCAGGCAAAGACAGGAGTCCCTGGCAGATAAGCAGCCTGTCGTCCGGCATCAGTGGAAATAGCAGGTATTATCCTCATTCCTACAAGAGTAAATACTTTAAGACACGGGTTTAACTTGAGGTCCCAGCAAATCAGACATCACAGTAAACACAAATTATAGTCGTCTTGAGTATCCAGCTCCTGGCGTCTCTGTGGGTAATTTAGCTGTGAGTGGACATGGGCGATTCCCTGAGGTCCACCCACGATGAACTCCAGACAACGAGTGTGGGTTACAGGGGTATATTTTGTTGTCTTGCCGAAAGCGAATTCATTAGAGGTCAGCACGGCCGAATGGATAAAAATACGTGTTCTTAACATCCGGTGTGTTGATGCCGAGGTAAGGAGTTCAACCGCTACATCGGTAAGTTGGACAAAAATGTTGATTCTGGTCTTTGTATTGGGGACGTAAATTACAAGTACCTCTGAAGTCGGAGTAGGTTGCCCTGATGGCGAGGCACACTGGTAATAGGGAAAGCTAATCCACACGCAAAATTCATTCTAGTGCTACTAGTAGTAGTGTGGGTGACTGAATTACGCCAAAGGTCAAAGCAAGCGAGCGCCAAAAATAATGTTTAAGAATACAGAAGGCTAGAAAAGCTCTAACGGCACTAGGAAGTTTGTGGAATTCAAATCAAATCAAATTTAGCACGGAAGTTAGATTATTCAAACATAGAAAGTTTAAACACATAGGACAAAATAAATACGGTGCGGTTTATTGCCTAGCACATTTCTCCGCAACACGTCAGTTGCTTACTGCAGAGTATACCATTACTTCTCTGGACTCTGCAGTATGCATCTGACAAGATGCGGGATATATGGCGTGTAGCACAACCCAATACGCCTCACACCGTGCTAAAAGGTCCTAAATATGACCTCCTATGGACAACAATCCATTTCAAATTAATATCCAAAATATGGCTGATCCTGTCACAAGATTATTAACCCATTAAATGCCATGGTATGATTAATTGTCGTAAGCGATTTAACGTATCTGTCGTTCGCTTATATACAGTAGTTTTCATTATACAACTCCCTTCGCACTTGCGGAGCGCTATCGAGAACAATTTGCCTGAACTGTTCAATAAATCTGATACGAGGGAGGAAAATGGCACATGGCAATAAAATACCAGTAGACACCGACTTACCAGATGAGCAGCGTGGAAGCCGTCAAGACCTCGAAGAAGACGGAAAGAGAGAACCTGCATGTGAGCTGCAGCAAAGAATCTGAACCTACAGAATACATGAATTAACCACGAGGAAGACCGACGACAACCACCACGGACAAGAACCAAGACAGCTGAGAAGAAGAGTGAGGAGAAAAACACCAGCGCCGGAAACATCGAATCACGGACACTAGATGGGTTGTCAAACGTATCAAGTGGAGCTGACAGATTAACAAATCCTGAAGCAGCTGCAACGGGAGATTCTACATATTCCGACTCTTTAAGGCGGAGCGATTCTGACGTACCCCAAGATACATACTACTCTAGCGGTGGAAACAACCGAGGGCAGCGAGATACCACACAAGTATCGATAAACAAGAAATAACAACAGCCTAAAGATTCATTTCGAGAATCACTTCAATGTTCAAGATGCCAGATGGCTGGCCACCAGCAGAACAACATGCCGAGCAAGACAGAGGTCTGTCGATACTGCGCGAACACCACGCATTCAAGGAATGTCCCCTGGCCAAATAGACAAGGACTTCCGAGCGCACCAACGACAACAGAAAGTGTGCCAACTGCCTTGGCAATCATGGAGCAAGATACCTGGGGCCTGTCTCGTACTCTCCAAAGACATAGAGATGTCTTAAAGACCGCCATAATACAAAGACACCATACAAGAAGCACTGCGGAGGTGCGAAACAGCAAATCAGCCATCTCACAAGCCGAAAAATCACAGCTACAAAACCAGATTTGACGAGCTGAAAAAGCAAGTCAAGGCACTGCTGACGCCGACTCCGACCAGCAACAACGAACAAATGCTGGCGGACATGAAAAGAATCCAGCACAGAATCCAACAAGAGATGGAGCGCAATGGCAGAGATGAAGACAGAAAACGATGAAGTCATAAAAGCCATTAAGACAGAGAGATTACTGCTAAACGCCGAAAGGGAACACTATCAAAAGAAACAAGCAAAAGCCACGCAAAAGACCACAGAGAAGGTGCAAGCTGAAGCAACGCAAAAGACCGCAGAGAGGCCGCAAGCTGGAGCCAAGCCAAAGACCAGCGAGAACCTCTAAGATGAACCCAGCAACCCATTCTCCATGATGAACAAGTTCAACGGGAAACCAGTCTTCAATCAGACAGAGAGAGAGAGAGAGAGAGAGAGAGAGAGAGAGAGAGAGAGAGAGAGAGAGAGAGAGAGAGAGAGGACCGACGAAGTATAGTGATTAGTAGCTCAAACGAGATTGTTCTCGGGTCGACCACAAAACAAGGAAACAAAAGCAAGCAAACCAAAGGATGAGTCCTTGTAATGACTGCATTCTAGCAAACCAGATGAGCCAAAGTCAACACTGAACAAAAAAACCGCCATAGGAGATAGGCAAAAAGGATAACTCGCCGTCCAATTTCACCCGCTGACGTCACAGGCATAAACGCTTATAATAACTTGTCCGAGGTAGAACTCACTCGTAAGAGCGCACAGACAAAATCAGGATTAATCCCACAAAAACCATGTTTCTCAAGTCTAACCATGGCTAAAGAAGTAGGGTGAACGAGGCTGAATGTGAATTTTTAAATTTTTTTAAAATTTTTGAATCAAGCAAGTATACAACCCCCTTTACTTTGATAGAAGAGGAGAGGCTGGTCGAGTCGTTAAGACACCGGGTTCTTCATCTGGAGACACGGGTTCGAAACCTCGGTAACGTGGAGATTGTGTTTTTCTGTCGGGAGCAAAAAGAAAATCCTAACCTGCACAGTTCGTGGCGACTGCATCAGGTTCAAAACCCCTCTGCCCTACACTGCAATTACTATAGACAGTAGATGACAGCTACCATATTATCAACTTTTAAATCATAGTTGTGACACATCCTTACATTCAATTTTCTGCAATCCATTATTTTTGGGTTAAAATCTACATTTTTTGGAACTGAATCTGTTAATCTTATGCTGGGATGAGCACTAATTATAATTTCCCTTCGGAGGTTGAACCGGATAGAGGCAATGGAAAAGAAACATAATCTAGTGCAAAGGATCCCGCAGTGGTGTAGTGGTTAATACACTTATCTGACTAGATAGTGGCCTGTGATCACCCCCCAACAGTTTTCCTGTTCAGGACGGAGCAGTCAACCCCAAGATTTGTTGGCTATTTGTCATTCTTGGCAAGTTTACATTTAGTAGTTTGCTATTGCTTTCTGAACAACAGGCACTCATGCCTGTTTATAGAAACCAACGCAATGTTGTCTGTTTCCAAATCGCCCGTAGCTGTGTTTCCAGTGCGGTATTCGGGATTGGGAATTGCATTAGTTACTCTTTCACCGCGGAGCGGGCAGAGGCCCGGTTATGTTTCCAACCACTTCTGCTTGGGGGTCTACGCGGCGTAATACAAATGTGTACCATAGAATATTTAAAATTTGCGTGTGAATTGCCCCGAGAATAACGAGACTATAGGATAACTAGTCACCCACCCCATGTGTCGTAACCTAGACTATGCAATGCCCCAACAATTGACATCCCTACGACACTATCTGCTATGGGAATCTCTTTACCTTCACAGAGCGGTTGATCGGGGTTGATGTGGTTAAAAATGTATGGTTATTGACTCGCCTCTCTGAGTCATCCTTCATGCTGCCGTTTTTCTAACCTTCCAGCGTTGGCAGATGTTTCGATTTCATTTGATCACCATGTAGTTTGTGGAGGATTCAGCCCAACAGGCGGTGTTGAAATAACAATTAATTCCATGATCTTCCTCGTTGGCACGCTAGCTGCCTCTTTGGCAATTAATGCTAACCGGAGTTCGACTGTTATTGTAGGTGATTGTACTGTTCTTATATGGGATGCTCCGTGGCGAAGTGGTCAAGCTGTCTGCCTCGCGCTCGGAAGTTTGTGGGTTCGGTTCCGGGCTACCTCTTTCGGTTCACCAGTGCATTTTCTCGGAGACTCCTGGGGGTCGTTGCTAGAGCTACGGAGTTCGTGCTTTGTGCGACGCTGTCCGCAAGCCACCCTACGGAAAGAGACCGAGCCATATGGGATAAAACCCGGACAATGAAGTCGATCCTCTCGACTTTTAAGACTATTTAAAGACGTGTTATTTTATACAGCTAGCCGCGGTGGCAGGCTGGTTAGAACGCTTGCTTGCCGGCTGGATGATCATGTATTGGATCCCCCAAACAGACAGTTTAAAAACAATTTTTTCAATTGACCCCCACGACAACACAGCCCAAGGTAGATATCAGTGGATGTCCTGGAAAGTAAGAGTGGCGAAGTGATATTGACACAGCACCATAGAGTGCCTACTGATCTATAACTATATAGGGCTGGCACCATACACCTGATACGGTTCAAGGCATCAGACAGGGTCCTATACTTTATTGTATTTATTATGTTTTAAAGTGTGAGAACCTTTGAATCACCTCCAGCTATATTTGGTATACAGTCATAGCCATATACATTTACTATTTGAATACTAGTTTTTTGCATCTGGTACCAATAGTATTGCCGTCTCCGTGGCGAAAGGATAACGGACGCGGTTCATGATCCTGAATACCCACGTTCGAAGCAAAGCTGCGCGCGATTTGGCAGCAGACCGCGTTGCGCTGGTGTTTTACAAAATGGTATGGGTGCCAGTCGTTCAGAAAGCAGTGGCAAACTACTGAACATAAACTTGCCAAGGTATCAACAACAGCAAAACATACTTGCTAGTGTTGACTGCAAACGACCTGTAAAGGATATGTAACTAACTATTAATATTGGGGCTTTTTCTCTGGATGTTGAAGAAAAGGACGAAGCACTTCATGTAAAATGATGTCAGCGATGACTCAACTTAACTGACTTATTAACTGATTCAGTGCCAAACAACCAGTAGGTTTCGACCAAACATGGTAGACAATCAACTGAGCAAGAAGTAAGTTTTCGTTCACTGAGCAGTGCATTAAAACAAAACAAGTAACATGATGCCACCTAGTATGGCATTATATCGTCCTATGTTCAAGTAAGGGGTCATATTTGATGACATATTATCCTATGCTACTGAAGTTAGACTGTAAATGATTCAAATGCACTTCATGTGGGTTAATGGGCATGAGGTCCCAGCCAATGCGCGTAATGCCTCATGTGATTCACCGAAGCTTTGGATTGCCTGAAATAGGTTAATGAAATTAGAACATTATATGCAACAGTTATAAAGAGACAACAAACAGCTTTCTTTCGTTATGTGACGAGAAGAGAGGCATTGTAGAACATCGCGACCACTAGAAAAATCAAGGGGAAGAGAGACAGAGGCAGACCAAGAGAAATGATGCTGGATAGACTGAGAAGGTGGCAGGGAATAATACCATCAGCAGAGTTGATCATGGACACCAAAGACCGCGATCTGGGAAGAGACATGAACGCCTACGCCAGCTGACAGGATACTTGATGATCATTACTGATGATAAAGTTATTGATACGTTCTCTTTCTTTGCGCCTCCTTGCATCAAATCAATATTTCATACATGTGCTGTCGGATACAATTAAATACCAACTCATCTGCGATCTCATACCTGCACTTATACACCCAATCATGTACGACCTCAGACGCAAATACTCATTTATGCACTTATTCATGATTACATCTCTTCACTGACTCGGTTAATCGGGTTTATCTTTTCTGCCTCATTCACGGACACATTCGTCGTTA
>JACEFZ010024395.1:40000-142500 GCA_014155875.1 Cepaea nemoralis | reverse complement strand
CAACTTAATAACTCCTCCAAAGAAACAACTCGGTGAATCAACAACTCATGAGCTCACCAAAACAAACAACTCACTGAATCAACAACTTAATAGCTCACCAAAACAAGCAACACACTTAATCATCGACACAATAGTTCTCCATTAGAAATATTGACTCACTTAAAGGAAAAAACCCAACAGATGGGGCTGGTTATCAACCAAGATAAGACAGAATATATGGTAATTTCAAGAGACGGAATGGCTAAAAACTCTGGCCACATACAAATAGATAATATGACCATTAAAAGAACGGAAACATACAAATACCTGGGTACAATCTTCAACTGCTCCAACATCATAAGGGAAGAAATACAAACTAGAATCAACTCTGGAAATAAGATATACTATGCACTACAACATCTACTAAAATCAAAGGCGCTATCTCGTAACACCAAAATCACAATATACAAAACACTGATCAGACCAGTTGTGCTGTATGGCTCTGAAACCTGGAGTACAACGAAAGGAGACGAAGCCTTGTTACAAACCTTTGAGAACAAAATTTTAAGACGCATCTTTGGACCCATTAGGGATACACAAAGTGGAGAGTGGAAAAGAAGAAGTAACAAAGACATTTATGATTTGTTTAGGTCCCTGCTAATCACTGGTATCATGAAGGCTAATAGACTACAATGGCTGGGGCATATAGAAAGAATGGAAGATAATAGGGAAACAAAACTCGCTTACACTCAGGAAATAAATGACCGTAGACCCCGAGGTAGACCAAGAAGGCGGTGGAGAGATAATATACATACAGACCTACAAGCACTTGGAATCAACGACTGGCAAGAGAAGGTCCACCAGAGAGACGAATGGAGACAGATTGTATTTGCAGCAAAGAACCTCAATGGCTCGGAATGCTGAAGAAGAAGAAGAAGACAATAGTTCTCAAAAAATAAAATCACTTAATCAATAACTCAAAAGCTCACCAAAAACAAACAGCTCGCTCCCTCAACAACTGTATAACGCGACCTAAAAACAAACAACTTCTTCGCTCAACAACTAATATCCGCGCCCTTACAAGAAACTCACTCACTTAAGAACTATCTATCCCGCGCACCCACCAAACTGATTCACCCCTGTTTTATTCCCGCCTGGCGTCCTCTACACCTGTTATAGTGCCATCTCCAGGCTCCTGGTAAGGCATTTCCAGGAGCCACATGCACGTTAAAGTAAACATGCCGGATCACGTGATGCAGACAATTACGGCAATTTGTTTAGGTTTCATTAGGTTAATGTGACAGACATGCGCACTCTGGTTGAAATCTTATGTAAATATGGCAACCTTCTTGTCATGGCATTATCCAATAATAGGCGACCTGTGCACGAAATCGTGAAATTTAACGAGAGGTCTATTTTAGGGACATTCCCTCCATTTCACTTTTAAAGTCTGTACTACATTTTTAATAACTAGGTATAGACAGGCAGTAGAATTGAATTCATGTACTGGGTTGTACCCCATATGGTTCGGTTTCTTTGCGCACGGATTCTACCGACAGCGTTGCACAATGCAGGAAATGCGTTGCTCCAGCGACGATCCCCATGAGTCTTCGAGAAAACTGCACTCGTGAACCCAATGTTGTAGTCCAGAATCTAAGCGGTAACCTTCGTAGCGCGATGCGGAAAGCGTAAGCACTTCGACACGGAGAATCCCAGTTAGGTACATAAAGTATGAATAGGCCGCATACACGTAGATGGCAATGTTATTTTATGATGTGCAGTTTAACGTATGCATAGATGACATAGTTATTGTATAACATGGATTCTAACGTTTGCCAAGATGGCATAGTTATTGTATAACATGGATTCTACGTATGCATAGATGGCATAGGTTATTGTATGACGTGGTATCTAACGTATGTATAGATGGCATAGTTATTGTAAGACGTGGGTATCTAACGTATGTATAGATGGCATAGTTATTGTATGACGTGGTATCTAACGTATGTATAGATGGCATAGTTATTGTATGACGTGGTATCTAACGTATGTATAGATGGCATAGTTATCTGTATGACGTGGTATCTAACGTATGTATAGATGGCATAATTATTGTATGACGTGGTATCTAACGTTGTATAGATGGCATAGTTATTGTATGACGTGGTATCTAACGTATGTATAGATGGCATAGTTATTGTATGACGTGGTATCTAACGTATGTATAGATGGCATAATTATTGTATGACGTGGTATCTAACGTATGTATAGATGGCATAGTTATTGTATGACGTGGTATCTAACGTATGTATAGATGGCATAGTTATTGTATGACGTGGTATCTAACGTATGTATAGATGGCATAGTTATTGTATGACGTGGTATCTAACGTATGTATAGATGGCATAGTTATTGTATGACGTGGTATCTAACGTATGTATAGATGGCATAGTTATTGTATGACGTGGATCTAACGTATGTATAGATGGCAAAAGTTATTGTATGACGTGGTATCTAACGTATGTATAGATGGCATAATTATTGTATGACGTGGTATCTAACGTATGTATAGATGGCATAGTTATTGTATGACGTGGTATCTAACGTATGTATAGATGGCATAGTTATTGTATGACGTGGTATCTAACGTATGTATAGATGGCATAGTTATTGTATGACGTGGTATCTAACGTATGTATAGATGGCATAGTTATTGTATGACGTGGTATCTAACGTATGTATAGATGGCATAGTTATTGTATGACGTGGTATAGTTATGTATGACGTGTATCTAACGTATGTATAGAGCACACAATTTATTGTATAGCGGTGTATAGAAAGTATGTATAGACCACACAGTGATTTGTATAGCGGTTGTATAGAAACGTAATGTCTAGACCACACAGTTATATGTATAGCGGTGTATTTAAAGTATGTATAGACCACACATTTATTTGTATAGAGGTGTATAGAAAGTATGTATAGGACCACACAGTTATTGAATAGCGGGTGTATTTAAAGTATGCTATAGACCACACGCCGGCTTCGTGGCTTAGAGGTTAGCGACTTCTCTCCGTAATCTCGTATACTCTCGTAGGCAACGTGATGACGGTGAGAATCAGCAGTGGTTCGAATCGCATCGGTAACTTACGGGGTATGTGAGCGGCCGCTCAGAAAGCAATGGCAAAACTACTGAGCGTAATCTTGCCAAGAAATCAACATACAGCTGAAAGATGCTGGTGTTGACAGCAATGTCCTGTAAAGGATATGCAAAAAAAAAAAAAAAAATAGACCACACAGCCAGCTTCGAGGCTTAGAGGTTATGACTTTTCTCCGTAATCTCGTATACTCTCTTAGGTAACGTGATGACGGTGAGAATCAGCAGTGGTTCGAAACGCATCGGTAACTTATGGGGTATGTGAGCCGGCCGCTCAGAAAGCAATGGCAAACTACTGAGCGTAATCGTGCCAAGAAATTAACATACAGCTGAAAGATGCTGGTGTTGTAAAGGATATGCAAAAATAAAAATAAAATAAAAATAGACCACACATGGTACAGAAAGTATGTATGCATCAGACATTTATTGTATAGTGTGGAATATAAAGCATGTATAGACCACACAGTTATTGTATAACGTGGCATAGACAGTATTATAGACCACATATTTATTGTATAACGTGGTATAGAAAGTATGTATAGGCCACACAGTTATTGTGTAGCGTGGAATAGAAAGTATGTATTGACCACACATTTATTGTATAACATAGCATAGAAAGTAGGTATAGACCACATACTTATTTTATATCGTGGTATAGAAAGTACCTATATACCACACATGTTTTGTATAAAGCGATATAGAAAGTACCAGGGCGAGTCAATAAATACGTCACACAGTTCTGTGGGTGGCAGGTAAATGTAGTTGGTGTTTTCTACAGGTGTCATTAGGTGACAGCATCATCGAATTTTATATTCCCGTTCGTCAGGTAGCGCTAGGTGTCTCATGTGCATGCCCAGAGCATAAACAAAATGGCGACTATACTTACGTGCTGTTGTGCGTTATTTGTGGGAAAAAGGGCTGCCTGCAAAGGCCATTCATAAGGAAATGCTTCCTGTTTATGCTGACAAATGTTTGTCCCGTAAAGCGGTGCATAGCTGGTTAGAAAAATTTTTTCAAGGCTGCTCTAAAATTGTTGCTGACATCCGGTCTGGTCGTCCTGTGAGATCGCAATAGAAGCATCCGTGCAGCGGGTGGAGGAGATGATTAGAGGTGACAGGCGAGTAACGATAGACTCTGTAGTATCTGCAATAGGGTGCTCACATGGTCCAGCATACAGCATAATGCATGATCGATTGAAATTTCAGAAAGTGTGTTCAAGATGGGTACCTAGACAATTGAAGGAGGAACACAAAATGAACTGATTTGGCCTGTCCTTGCATCATCTCTGTCGATGAGATGATGTAGAAGACATGCTGAACATTATTGTTACAGGGGACTAATCATGGGTGCATCACTAACACGCCGAATCAAAGCGTGCTTCAATGCAATGGAAACATCCTTCATCACCTTGTGTCCAAAAAATCAAGTTTACGCCAACAGCAGGAAAGGTTATGTTGACAGTGTTCTGGGATTGTCAAGGAGTGCTTCTAACCAATTTCAAGAAGGAAGGTGACAATGCGAATTCTAAATCGCACTGTGCAGTTCTATCGATGCTTCATGAAACAATTCGAAGAAAATGTCCAGGACTGCTGACTAGAGGAGTGTTGCTTCTTCATGACAATGCCAGACCACATACTACTCGATTAACTCAGTAGAAGATTTAACCAACTAAGGTGGGAAGTTCTGGAACATACATCTTACAGTTCCGACTTAGCCCCTAACGATTTCCACCTGTTTGGTTCACTGAAAACCGCCTTGGCGGGAGACATTTCGCGAATGATGCCGAAAAAGGTTTAGAAATCAGAGCATGCAGTTCTATGCAGCCGGTTTGGGAGGACTGATAAAACGATGGGATAAGTGCATGTTTGTCCCGTAAAGCGGTGCACAGGTGGTTAGAAATTTTTTTTCAAGGCTGCTCTAAATTGTTGCTGACATCCGGTCTGGTCGTCCTGTGAGATCGCAATAGACAGCATCCATGGTGGAAATTATGTTGTTAGTTTCTTTGACATGCCAATGCATTCACAACAAACATCTTAACACCATATTAATGCTCCATCTCTGCTCATTTTAATTTGTTCTTTATCTTGTTTGTATTTGCATAGAAACATCTGAATGAATTACATGAAAAAATTGTGTCTTATTTAGTGCTACCAGTAACATCATCATCATCAAGTGCCGTGCCGGCTGGCTTAGGCGTTCATGGCTCTCCATAGATCTCGGTCTTTGGTTTTTCTGGATCAACTCTGCTGCTGATATTCCTCCATGCCACCGTCTCAATCCATCCAGCATCATTTCTCTTGGCTCTGCCGCTGCCTCTCTTCCCCTCGATCTTTCCAGTTGTTACGATGTTCTCCAATGCCTCTCTTCTCATCACGTGACCGAAGAAAGATGTTTGTATCTGTCTTATTGTTGTATATAATGTTCTAGTTCCATTAGCCTGTTTCAGGCAGTCGTCGTTAGTTACTCTGGCAGTCCAAGGAATTCGCAACATTCGTCTCAGGAACCACATCTCTGTTGCTTCTAATTTCTTCTTAATTTGTTCATTTACATTCCAAGATTCAATGCCATACGGCAAAACTAGTTCTACATAGCATTTCAGCACTCTCTTTCTTACATTCAGTGATAGTGACTTATTGCATAAGATACTCTTCATTTTTTGAAATGCGGCTTTTGCCTGCCCTATTCTGCTCCTAATCTCTGTTTTACATCTTCCATCTGATGTTATAAATGCCCCTAGGTATCTAAAATTATCCACTTGGTTAAGGATTTTCCCTTCTATTTCTAATTCACATTTTGGTGTCACCATTTTCTTTGATATTACCATTGTTACTGTTTTCTTGATATTAAAGGAGAGTCCTTTCCTTGCACTCTCTGTTACTACAACGTCTAATAATTGCTGTAGGTCTGTTGAATTATCCGCCACCAATACTGTGTCATCTGCATAGCGTATATTATTTATATTATAACCTCCAACTAGTATTCCTGGCATCTCTTTGATCTCTCTCATTATTACTTCGCTATATAGGGAGAAAAGATCTGGTGACAAGACACACCCTTGTCGTACTCCTAGCTTTATCTGTTCGTAACTACCCTCTTTATTTCCCATTTTAATTGCTGCTACTTGGTTCCAGTAAACATTCTTTATTATTCTTAAATCTTTTCCATGAATGTTGATATCTATGAAGCACAAATATATGACTCTCTGTTTCTCTATTGACCTTTCTATTAGTGTCCGTACCAGTAACATATATTCATAAATTCAAACGATAAAATCAATAAATAAATTTTCATTTATGTTTGCTTACATTATCTGAATTTTATTGTTTTTCCCATTGAATATCGTTTACGGGACGTCGTAACCATCACCAGTATTATTTGACTATTCGTGATTTACTAGGCAAGACTATGTTCAGCAATTTGCATTGCTTTCTGAACAACCAACGCTCATACCATAGGTAAAAAACAACACAGGACTGTCTGCTGCCGAATCACCCGCAGATAATTCCGAACGTGGTATGGGGGTTTAAGTATCACGTTCTCTACCTCTCCAAAACAGACGTCGACACATCGCAGTGTTATTTATATATTACTCTAAATGTATTGCATAAAACATCGCAATGAATTATACAAATACATCTCAATGTGTACATAAAAACATTTCAATGTAAAACATAAAAACATCTCAATGTATTATTCAAATACAATGTTTGCATAAAAACATTTCAATATGTTACATAAACACATCTCTATGTATTACACAAATACATTCAACATGTTACATAAACACATCTCGATGTATTACACTAATACATCCCAATTTGTTACATAAATATTACTCAGTGTATTATATTTTAAAAAATCCTAATTAATTACACAAGTACATCTAAATATGTTACATAAATACTTCTCAGTGTATTACATAAAAACATTTTAATGTATTATACAAACATATCAGAATGTATTACATAAAAACATCTCAATGTATTACACAAACACGTCAGAATGTATTACATAAATACATCTCATTGTATTACACAAACACATCCAAATGTGGTGCAGTACTGATGGACATGTCAGACTACCAGAGAAAAATTGAAGAAATATTATCAGATCAATCTAAATTCAGGGTGGATCACAAAGTAAACAAGTCGGAGGGCCTTGGATGCAAAAATGAGGAAAGAGATCCAGTCACTTGTGAATGCGGGACTCATCAGTGAGGCCACTGCAAAAACGCTCACAACCGGTGGCTCCCAAAGTCCTCAGATGTACGGTCTACCCAAGCTTCACAAGCCCGGCATCCCACTAAGACCGATCCTGTCCATGGTTAACTCTGCACAACACCGAATGGCGAGATGGCTAGCTGACATCTTAAAGCCAGTACGACAGTCCCTTCGATCCAAGAACACTCAGAGATACATTCGAACTGGTAGAATTATTGTATACTATGGACATTAATAATAAACACATGGCATCCATGGATATTGCCTTCCCTATTCACTAACGTTCCATTAGATGAGACCGTGAAAATAATAAGTGAACGCATTAGAGACAAACAACTAAAACTAGGCATACATCAGCTATTCTAGAGAGGCTATTAAAATTATGTACCGCCAACATACAATTCAACTTTCTAAAAACGTCATACTGCTAAACTGGCGGAGTGGCAATGGGGAGTCCGCTTGGACCTATTCTAGCGGACATCTTCATGGCACATTTAGAAGAAACGAGATCTTCAGACATCAATAACTTGGTCTTCTACCGTCGTTACGTGGACGATATACTAATTATCACCACAGACGAGCTACAAGCAACGTCGTTCCAGGCCACAATGAACGTGACACATAAAAACATCTCTCTATCTATAGAACACGAACACAACGAAGCGTTGCCGTTTCTAGATATCCTAATGAGACGTAGAGCAGACGGCACAATTCAAAGATCGGTGTACCGTAAAGAAACATGGACTGGCCAATACTTAAATTTTCAGAGCTTTGCACCTGTCCAGTACAAACAGGGCTTCGTACAGACCCTATTTGACCGTGCTAGGAAGATATGTACCCAGGACACGCTGACAGAGGAATTTGAAACTCTGAAGAATGCCTAAACCTGAATGGGTACTCCACAGGATTTATAAAGCGCCACTGCCAACAGCCCAAACCAAAACCAGAAGTAATTACAGTCCCTAAACTCAAGGTATTCATCCAGCTAACCTTCCGAGGGGATGGAGTAATGCAACGTATGCAGGACTGGCTCATCACAGCAGTCGGGCGAACATTCTGTGCTGCAACTCCAGTTATCAGGTACAGAACCATACCGATCCCCATCCCAGCAGTAAAAGAACCTGTAGCTTTGTACGCCAAATCAAATTGTATTTGCCAATTTGCATGCAGGTGCGAGGCCATCTACATCGGCAGAACAGAGCGACAGTTACATAACAGGGTTTTGGAACACATTCCGAACTGGGTCGACAAGATACTACACACAGACGATGGTAGCCTAGGTAGGCCAACACACCGGAACAGTCCCGCTTCATCGGTCGCGAGACATGTGCTCGAGAGTGGTCATGTGGTTGAGAGAGACAGTGCCTTCCGTATGTTGTTCAACGCTTGTTAACGTTTGCTGAAGCTATATTCATCAACCTAAGTAAACCGGCCTTGTGCAAGCAGAAAGACATGTTAGTCAGTTTAAAATTACCGTGGCAGACAATCGACATTACTGTGCGAACATGTGTATATTTCAGTTTGAAGGAGTTATCTAGTTATTTCACTTTATGTAGTGTGACTTCTGCATTATGTACTAACGAGATGCAGCTAAATATGCCAGGCAATAAATCGTGCAATCTATTGTTTGTGTCTTAGTTATTCAAATTCACCACGGGACAACATTGTTTTTGAACATCCAGATGTATTACATAAAAACATCTCAATGTATTACCCAAATACATCTCAATATATTTACATACAGACATCTGACCAGTAGTGAATGAATCACTCGTATTTAATACCACAAGTAAAATAAATCCACATGCTTTTTCTTTAATTCAAGAATGCTTATATTCTCTGGTTTGTATTATTTACATTACAAGTGCATTATCTTGACGATTGTCTTTGTTTTATTCACAAGCTATGGGTTGTGTTTCATTAACTTTTGCCAAACCACGCTCAGTGGAACCATACCTGTAGTTTACGACAAACATACCATAAGCCATCTCAGACGGCTAATATAATGATGCTTTTGCTTTGAGTGTAAACGGAATGCGATATTATATGTGGGTTTGTTGAAATCTGCGGCGCTTAATAATGCTCGACAGATGTTTTATGCGTGGTTTCTTGTGTATATGAATGTCGGCATCAGTGCTTTTTTTGGCATATCCCTTACAGGACGTTGCAGTCAACATCTTTACAGCTTATCTGTGCTTTTGGGGGTAGCTTTTAGCAATCCCGGTATACTGGTTTGGAATTCAGCCGCAGAGTAACACTAACATCTCACCGGCTAGAGGAACAACTAACGTTTCAGGGATGCACTAATAACAAACATATTACAAATACTAAATCCCCAAGAACTCCAATACCAACTAACAAGGTATTATCGTCGACCTTTCAGAAATCAGTGGCAAAATACTGAAAGTAAAATTGCTTTAAAACATCACAGCCAACACATTTTCGAGTAGATTGCGACGTTCTGACAAGGACAGTGTATTGACTTTGTGTGCATGTGTATGACTGCCAGGCAGGTTGTTAACTCAGGCATAGAGTATACGACAATGATTCTCCAGCATAAGATTCATTCATTCATTCATTCATTCATTCATTCATTCATTCATTCATTCATTTATTCAATAGCATGACCTTTGCAGAACCTCGCTCCCTTAACAATATTCCGGAAGACTCCTCTTTCATAAGCAAGATGTCCCGCTTTGGATATTTGGAGATCATCCGCCACATCCTGCACCCATCTTCTCTAAGGCCTTCCCCTTCCTCTCTCCTCAGGCATATACCCCTCCATTGTTGTTCTTTCCAAACTATCGTGACTTTTCAAGTGACCAAAGTATTTAAATTCTATTTTGTTTTATCGCCTTTAGCAGCCAACCTTCTTTAACATTCAGCTCTCGCCGTATGAATTCACTTGTTATTTTCTGTATCCAAGATATTCTTAGAGCGCCGTCTATAACATTTATATTCAAAGGCATGTATGCGTTTTTCAGCTTGTTTAGTAAGTGTCCATGTCTCACAGGCGTGTGTTGCAATAGGAAAACGCATGCTCTTAAAAATCTAATTTATGTAGGTCTATCAGTCCCACGCCACAATTTTTTTAAAAGTTGTTTTAGTTTTAGAAGAGCAATAGATATGCATCTTTTAATTTAAAAAAAAAATAATTTGAAAGTTCCACCATCTCCAATGTTTCCTCATTAACATAAATTTCTGTCTCCATATTAGATTTGTCTGGATGCAGGGCCGTGCCGTAGAGAGGCGGCAGCATTAGGCGGCACCTTTAGGGGGCGGCATTCTTAAAGAAAAAAAAACATTTAAGCGGCTGCATGCCGACAACTTGCATAATGCTGATAACATCTACCGCATGGCCTTGTCTGTATGCATTATCTTTGTGTTTGCTATCTTAAGATATACATTGACATGTATTTATTGACACTCAGAGAAGTAGTGGGGAAGAAGTAAGAATTAAGGGGGCACATGAGACAGCATACCGGAGTCTCAAAGGTTGTTGATTCTATTCCGGGACACATCGTTCGCTTCACGAGTGAATTATTCTCAGAGACACATGGGGGTCTTCCCTGGAGTATCTACTTCATCCCAGCGGGTTTTATCCCATATGTCTCGGTCTCCTCCAGCAGGGTGGCCTGCTGAAAGCATCGCAAGGAGAACGCACTCCGTAGCTCTAGCAATAACCCCGCGGAGTCAGCGAGAAGATTGCACTCGTGAAACGAACGACGTATGCAGAATCGAACCCACGACATTCGGAGCGCGAGACAGACAATATAACCACTTCACCATGAAAGCTCTCGATTTTCTATATGTTTATTGAGAGACAGGAACAAATTGTCTGATCCCTTACAACTAACTGCGAGGAGTACCGTGTCATTTGCACATATAGGACCACAGCCACTGGTTATGTGCAAAGTTCAAACATAATTTTTTCTAACCAATGACAAGGATTTATTGTGTGAGAAGTACTGATAACCTTATATTCAATTATATCAGCATTAACATCAGATGGAAGATGTACAACAGAGATTAAGAGCAGAATAGGACAGACAAAAGCCACATTTCAGAAAATGAAGAGTATCTTATGCAATAAGTCGCTATCTATGAATGTAAGAAAGAGAGGGCTTAAATACTATATAGAACCAGTGTTGCTGTATGGCAGCGAATATTGGAATGTAAAATAACATATTAGGAAGAGTTCAGAAGCAATAGAAATGTGGTTTTTGAGACGAATATTGCGAATCTCTTGGACTGCCAGAGTAACTAACAACAATTGTCTGAAACAGACTAATGAAACTAGAACACTATATACAGCAATAAGAAAGAGACAAACAGGTTTCTTTTGTCATGTGATGAGAAGATAAACATCGGAGAACATCGTGACAACTGGGAAGATCGAGGGGAAGAGAGGCAGAGGTAGACCAAGAGAAATGATGCTGGATGGATTGAGACGGTGGCATGAAGGAATATCGTCAGCAAAGTTGATCCCAAACCAAAGACATAGATCTGTGGAGAGTCATGAACGCCTACGCCAGCTGGCAGGGCACTTGATGATGATGATATCAACACTGTCCATGCTTTTCCCCGTTTGTATTGGTACATTATTTTCCAGGTGGTCTGTGCGTTCATTACATTTTACTCCGGTAATATATTTATATATGGGGTCTCAGTGGCGAAGATCTTACTGATGCGGTTCGTAATCCCGTATACCCCCATTCGAAACACACTTGAGAGCGATTGGGCAGCAGACCGCAATGCGTTGGTTTTACGTTGGTATCAGCGCCGGTCGTTCAGAAAGTAATGGCAAACTACTGAAAGTAAACTTGCCAAGAGATCACAGCGGCATAAATGCTGGTGTTGACTGCGATGCCCTGTACACAAAAAAAAAGAGCCGGTCTCTGTGGCTAAGGGCTTGCGAACGCGGTTTGTGAGCCCGTATACCCTGGTTCAAAACACAGCGGTGCTGGTTTTTTTCGAAAAAGGTATAGGGGCCGGTCGTTTAGAAAGCAATGGCAAACTACTGAACGTAACACTTGCCTAGTACATCAACAGCAACAATTTTTTTTTACATTGTGCTACAAAAAAGGAATACTATCTACAACCTATGGCAGTTAAGCCAGGGATCAAGTTACAACCCTGCATAGTACAAACTCTGGGCTGAATTGCAGAGACCATGCGTTGCCATTAGCATGATCTCTCTCTCTCTCTCTCTCTCTCTCTCTCTCTCTCTCTCTCTCTCTCTCTCTCTCTCTCTCTCTCTCTCTCTCTCTCTCGGCCTGCCTAGTTTACACCAAAGGAAAGGTGACACCAATGCATCTAGAACAAAACAGGCTGCAGAAACTGCCGGATCAGCAAAGTAATACTCGAACTGTCCGCCTATCGAATCTTTCATCGAAGACTAGTTGCCAACCAAGTCTTAGGGCCTGGTTAGCCCTGCCGCGATATTTAGTCCTTAGGTTGCATTTCCTCGCACCAGAATAAGGCTTGAACCCTTCCAATTGCGCTCCTCCGTCCCAAGCAGTCGGTACAATGTATGGTGAGGTGTATTCGATATAAAGCGATCTGAAGTTATGAGCTTTACATTACTACTACAAATCATAGCTAGAAACTTTCTCAGTACAACTGTGTTTCTTGGTTAGTTGTTTGATTGTGAATCCTGGGAAAGCCCATGAGAATTAACTATTTAATCCAGTTATAATGACGTTCAGAAGGTCTGCGCCGTGAGATGGGCTTGCGTTTAAAGTAGAGTTGTTGCAGCAGGGACCACGTACTGAAACACCATCTCCACGGCGACGTTTGTGCATATCCCCCCCCCCCCCTTCCTCCTCTCCTTCCAAGCGCAGAAACCATTGGGATGTGCCGTGCCAGTACTAGAACTTTACATCTATGGCCAGGCATATTTTTGATGTTTTTTGTTTTGGTTTGTTGTTTGCTCTCGCTCGCTTTGAACTCAAGCGTAGTACATACACACTACATCTAATAGTGCTGGAATGAATGTTGCGTATGGATTAGCTATCCCTATTAACAGTGTCCTTCGCCATCAGGCGAGTCCACTCCGATTTCATAACTTAACGTCCCCAAGTCAATGACGAGAAATCAACATTTTAATCCAATGTCGGGTGTAGTGGTTGAACTCCTAACCTCAGCATCAGCATACCCGATGTTTAACAACACCCGTTCTTATCCATTCGGCCATGCTGACCTATTGGCAAGGCATATTACGAGGTGTTTTAAATTAAAATATTTTCCTCCCAATGCTTCTTTGAGTTTCCCAAACAGGTTAACATCAAGCTGGGCAAGGTCTGGCGATTACGGGGGAATGTGGTACACACTGAAAGTGAAGGTTGCACGGGCAGTATGTGGTCGAGGATTGCCATGTTCCAAAAAGAAACGTTTACTTAGAAGTCCACTTAATTTGAATCTGATTGCTGGTCGAAAGTTCCTACTCCACTCATACACTTAGTGGATTGACAGACATACATGATCCTACTGGATCTTCATTCACCTTTCAATTTCTATAGGTTTAACCCCTTCACTAATTTAAAAAAAAAACGGATAACAGAACGTTGCCTCTCTTTGGAGCATGTCAAAAGTGGGGCGAGCATCTTTAAACTGTTCATATGACGTCACAGTGTTCGCCTGCATCATAATATCACGTGCCTATCTCGCTTCACATCCTTGACAACAATATTGACAGGTTACAAGAAAATGGCATGGTTATTGTAATTTCTATCACAGTTTAATGTTTTAATTTCAATCCTCCCCTTAGAATGTCACCAGGCTTTGCGTCAATACAGCACATATGTCTTTGGCTATGACTCATTAATTCATCGTGTGCCATGCAGATTAGCGAGGGAGGTAATGTTATGCAATCTCATGCTATCACGCTATATGTATAGACAGCATATGTAAAGAAATCAGCCAGACAGGGACCGCAACTACACCGCATGACGAGAACACAGAAGTAGAACCATCTGCAAATTACACAGTTAGAGAACTGCTGTTTGCAGACTGTCAGCAACCTAGCTTTGACAGGCACACATGGATTCTTTTTTTGCACCACCCGAATGATAACTCGTACGTCGTACATAAGAATATAAATTTATTCTGGACTAGTTACACAATAGCTCTGAGAGCTGATAATCATGTGGATCATATACATCATGACAATATTACTTATGACGTTATCTATGGTAATATCTACTGTATTATTCTAAGCCTAAGTCACCACTATTTCTACTGTCCTATAAACAACACAGTATTCAGAGCGAATTCTACGATCTGTCCTCTACGCTGTCATGTCCCCGTCTGCCTGACTTTCGTGGCGTGTCCATCTACGAGCCGGTGACCCTTCGTGCGTCAGCAGGGTTGCGTGCTCGGTATTCCAGCACGCGTTTAGTGACTTGTCAATAGCTTACTCTTCTAGAGTTACTACTATTAATGGATACTCCTCGTGGTAATGGTTTCCCCACTCTAACCTGGGTAACTCCTGATCATGTCCTGCCGTGTCCCCTTTTAGGACACGTGTGTGTCCAGTCGGAGAACTGTTCACAGTTCTCCCTGCTGCTTCTGTCCCTTCTATTCCCTATTTCCTTGATAGGGATGCTATCTCTATCCTGTCTTAGTCCTCTTCCTTAGTTTTACTCCTCTCTTCTCTATCTGTCTACATGCAGCTCTTTGACAGGCTCTCCCTCCGACTGTGTTGCGTTACAAGCTTTTAGCTTATGGGTGTAACGCAAATGGTTATCAAAAAAAATTAGGCCTGTCTAATTTCGTCAAAGGCTGCATGAGCTTGCTAACTATGTTCTGGGTATAGCACAAGACCTCTACTTTCCTATGTCACACTGTTGTATCAATTCACTAGGCTATTGATTATCACACCACACTAGTACAGTTGGCTAGAGCCCTTGCTCATTCTAACATTATACTTCTTACGAGTTGTGTGACCCGGGGCCGTTGCCTTTATAGACCTACTCCTCCAATTGTCAATTTAACTGACAACCCAAACACATTGTCCCTATTATGGGTACAATACATGAATTATATTCATGCTCCCATATAATATATACTCCAACTTGTATGCATGCTTTGTGCGCTAATGTTCACCTATCTAGCTTCCGCTCGTGAAGAAATCTTTTAGTGGTAAACTAGGGTTTCGAAAGTTTGTAGTGTCCCCTGTTTAGAGTTATTATGCCCCTTTGCAAGTAATGATGTATGCATCTTTATCTGTTAGTTTTCCTGTTTGGTTGCGTGTTTGCATTTAACTAATGTGTGCTTAAATTACCAACATGTGTGTATGTCTATAATTTACATGTATGTTATCTTTCAAGCGCCATAAAACGGTTTATTGTAGTCACAAACGAGTGTGTAAGGCTGATTTATGACTACTTGGCCGGTTTAGGAAGCTTAAAATATGTTTCCTATCTCTATCATGAAAGTATGGCAACAACACGGATAAAAAACGAACAACACATTGTGTTACACACATTGACACGGACGAATTACGAAAACTCATGTCGTGCGGCGAACAATCCGCAAAATGTCTCATTCCTCTGTATTCATTTCATTCACTCATTCACTTTCACACTTCTTTTATTCACGCTTTCATTCCATACTGGTTTAAAAAGGCGTTATGTCATTAAAATAATGTTATAGAAAAGAAAATGAATGAAAAAAATATATTTACAAATGGTTGGCTCGGTTTACAAACGTTTTAGAGCCAAATGACTGTGCGGTATTTCTGCACCGGTCATTTCTGTACAAAAATGTACATGATTATGAGGATCGATTACTACCGATCCTGAGAGTAATGATTACTATACTTAATCTAATCTACGTTGGTATGCTGTGCTGTGCTAAGGGAAATAATCTAATTAAATGAATAAAATGGGGTGAAATGTGTTAGTTACCTTAAAGTGTGTTTCTAACTATGATGTTATAAATTCTAAAGGGAGGTATCAATTTTCAATAATGTATCATTTAACTAAACTATATGAAAATGTGTTTAAATTATGATGAATTAAAGCTGTGTTTACTAAGTTCAAGAGTACGATCTAATAAAATGATGATTTTCTAACTTAGTGTAGATGAAGTTTAACTCTTAAATATTACTAGTTTCTAATTAAACAAAAATATTATAGGGATGGTTTTGAACATTCTATTGCAACTACGAAAGTTATGATATTAAATGCAACTGTCATAAAAACATGTTATGATACATATCACATACATTTCTAACTATACATTAATTACATTAACTACTTCCAGGTGTGTTGTTGGAGTCGCTTTCTCTGTTGAATCTCGTTGAAATAGAGTAATATAGACAACGTCTGATATACACGCGCTCGTCCTGGGTAAAGTTAGAATACAGTCCTACTCACTGGTTACATATAGAATATGATGATGGCGTAGACATCTCCTAACGTGTCTGTCCTTTCTCACTAGTAATGACACAGTTCGTGCTAGTTAATTTAAGGCGATCCACAATTCTAAGAGCACAAAGTGTCTATAATTACACATTCTGGACACAGATTACTTAAAGCGTCGATGAATGAGGTGCTGTAGAATCGCTCCTCTCAGGTACATCAGGTATCTCAATCTGAGAAGGTCTGCTGAGCGTGTCTGCCAGTAAGTTCATCTTTCCCTTTATATGTTTAATTGTGAACGAGTAGTTATGGAGAATCAAAGACCACCTATAGATTCTGTTATTTTTGTGGACTTCAGACTCCATAACTGTAAGAGGGGAATTATCAGTTTCGATGACAAAATGAGTGCCAGCTAAGAATCGGTGAAGTTTACGGACACAATAGATGACGCTTAAAGCTTCTAATTCAGAGACTCCATACCTCGACTCAGCAGGTGTAATTTTCCGGCTTACATAAATGATTGGGTGGAAGATTTCATCATGGAACTGGCCTAGTACGCCAGCTATGGATATAGCACTTGCGTCTGTACGGAGAAAATACATAAGGCTTGGATTAGGTAAGCGCAATATTGGTACAACGCTAAACATTTGTTTTAATTTTGATAATGCATCAATTAAATCTGCATCCTTTACATTCAATTTTACAGATGATTTCAATACATTCGAAACAACGCTGGTAATCTCAGCTAAATTAGGTATGAACTTGTTGTAGTAATTTACTAGACCAAGTAAGCTTCTAACTTGCTTCTTGGTCGTTGGCATTGTTAGATTTAAAATTTTAGTTACGCTCTTATCATCTGTTTTAAGTTGGCCTCTCGTGATGGTATGGCCAAGGAAGTCAATTTCTTCCAGACTCAACTCAACTTTTGTTGGTTTCACAGTAAGACCGAAAAGTCTAAATCTATCGAAGACATGTCGCAGTTTCTGTAGATGTTTTGTCCACTCTGCCGTATGAACACATATATCGTCAATATACGTCTCCGTATTCGTTACTCAGTGAATAAATCTCTAGTGAGTCGAACAAAAGTGGCTGGAGCATTACGAAGGCCAAAAGGAAGGAATCGCAACTCAGGGTGTTGAGAATGCAGTCAGATGAATAGAAAATCTGTGCATTTAGACTTGCCAATATCCCTTCGTTAGGTCGAGTTTAGAAAAGATTCTAGAAGTTGACATGTTGAGAATTAGATCTTCACAAGATGGAATTGGCTCTGCGTCTACCTTGGTGACATTATTTAATTTTCTATAGTCGACACAGAGGCGAATTGTTGAGACCTTGTTCCTCACCAAGACAATAGGAAAAGAATATTCTGACTGCGACTTTTGGATTATTCCACTCGACTCAAGACTAAGGATTTCCTTGTCGAGTTTTTCCCTGTAACTTAGAGGGATGGAATAAGGTCGGCATTTGATAGGGGTGTAATCAGACAGAATAATGGAGTGTTCGATCCTGTCAGTCCTACCTGGAATGTCTGAAAAAATGTCACTGTATTCCGTTACTAATGCTATTATCTGTCGTCTTTGCTCGTCTGTGAGTCTTGGTTCTATCCGTATGCTATCAATTGTCGTAGTCATGTCTACTGTCGGAACTGGTAGTTCCATATCGTCGTCTTCTATCTGATTCAGTACTGTGGTGGTACTAAGTGCGTGTTCTGTTTGCTGACTATGTGTATATGCGATGTCGTCGTCGTCTGTCACACTAACTAGTGTAGTTGCGTTATGTACGTCTGTCATCTGGTTGCTTGGTGTAGATGCATTCTGTTCGTCTGTCATCTGTTCTTCTTGTCGTGAAAAGTAAGACTTCAGCATGTTGATATGAAATATCTTTAATTTTTGGTTTATCGATATTTCATAATCGACATCTGATATCTTTCGTACCACTTTGAATGGCCCTTGCCATGAAGTTAACAATAAGTTACGTTTATCTGGTAATAGAAGTAGCACCTCCTGTTCAGGTTCGAGGTGTATGGTATTGGCACCCTTGTTGGCATAATGGCGGTAGACCTGTCCTTTTCTCTCCAAAGATGACTTGGCTATTACACACGCCTTCATAATTTTGTCGCGTGTTTCTGTTACCATCTCGTAAGGTGTTACAGGGGTTGGACTATCTGATGTATTAGTGATTAACTGATGGTAAATAGTTAGGGGTCCACGTGGGTTAGCCCCATAAACTAATTCAAATGGTGAGAAACCCGTACTTGAGTGCGGAATTTCTCGATAGGCGAACAGCACTGTTGGTAACAGTGTATCCCAATGAGATGGGTTCTCTGCTGTCACCTTCGCCAGCATGGGGTTCAGGTCCCCGTTAATCATTTCTATGATTCCATTGCTGGCAGGGTGGTAGGCGGTCGTGAAATGTGCTTAATCCCTAGCATTTTTGTAAGGGTTTGCGTAGCAGCCGATATAAACTGCGTTCCAGGATCGGATAGAATGGTTTGAGGGAATCCGAATCGGGAAAACAAGTGCAAAAATACATTAGCTACATCTTTGGAGGTAATATATTTTAGGGCTACCGCCTCAACCCATCTTGAACAAAGGTCCACCATAGTTAATATAAATCGGTTTCCTTTGTTCGACACCTGATTTAGGGGTCCAACAATATCCACCGCTACACTTTCAAACGGTCTAGAGGCCAATGTTGAAGGTTGGACCTCCGATGTTGCATGTTTTCCCTTTTTCACTAACTGTTGACAAATGGTACATGAACGACAAAAAGATTTGATATCATTACAAAATTTTGGCCTGTAAAAGTGCGCTAGAATTCTGGCTCTGGTTTTGTCATAAGCCAAATGTCCAGCAAACGGTGAATCGTGTGCAATCTTTAACACGGTTTGTCGGTGTTTTAAAGGTAACACCGTCTTCTGAATTTCATGGTTATTGGTGGTATAATATCGCATGAGAATTCCATTGTGGAGTTTGAAATACCTTGAGGCATTTTTAGTTACTTTGGCCTTTTCCCCTAATAATTTCAAATAAGGTGAAATGGTTGGGTCGGCGCTTTGCGCCTCTATAAAATTTTGTCGGGTGGTATTATCAATTGTACCGCTATGTGTTAGAAGTTGTAACATCTCCTCCTGCAGGTCATCTTGATGTCTCTGTGTCTCTGACCTGGTTACTGCATTAGCCGTGTTAGTTTCTTTCCAGGCTAATATTTCATCAGCAGTGCAGTGTTTTAACCCTGGTAGGCAGCCAAGAATCGCGCACGTAAATGTGCCGGAAAGGAACGGGGTGTGTATACGGGCTTTTGCCAGTGGGTACTTCTCAAAATTACACGAAAAGATACGGCATTTCACAAAATCGCCCGTATAATCCTCTGGATTAGCTAGTTCTTTCCTTAACCCGATTAAAGTACTCTCACTATCCAGTAAACATTGGCATGGATATCCATTGACCAGTGCATCGTGGAACATTAGATTGCCTCTGGAGGCTATAGCTGCGTTTGCATTCTCACTAAAGAATGGTACAATGTGCCCACATTTGAGTTTTCCGTCCGTATTGAACTGGTAACAAGTTTCACATCTTTCAAAGTTTAAAATATCTGTAACAGCAGCCATATTCTCACAGTCATTGAAAGGTAACACTTTTTCAATCTCACACTCAGTTTCACTGCCACTATCGGAAGATGTGTCAATCAGTACAGCATTGCTGGCTTTCATTCTCTGACGACCCAAACATCTACTGCTATAATGGCCGTACGAGGAAAAAAAACATTTACCTGCACGCTTGTATGCACTCCTTTTGCTCTCCTGCTTTTTGATCATCATTTCGAGATGTGCAGGGTATGACGGGTTCTTGTCACACATAAAATATTTTTGGTGATTTAAATGACAGTACATACATAGAGGTGGCTTTTGGTCTTGCCTATCTTTCTTCTGGTAAGATTTCTGATTGAAAGATTTTCTAGGCTGGTTTTTGGCAAAAGCCGCAAATTCAGATTCATTTATGGACGATTTAAAAATGTCTCTGTTCGACGAGAAATAAGCCGAACCTCGTTTTTCCAATTGTTCCAGTGACTCAATTTCTGCTTGTTGCAGGAACTTAGGGAAGGGAGATGGAACTGTAGATATAACTTTGTCCGTAATCATTAAGTCTTGTAGCTTATCAAAACTTTTCCCTATTTTCGCTGCCTTAAGCCATTTACTGAAGACACTTTGAACGTTGGATACATAATCGATGAACGTTTCGTTCGATTTTGGTTTAATTTGAGAATACTGGATCTGATATCCAGGACCATCGAGTAAAAACTTCTGCATAATTATATCATGAATATATTGGTAGTTAGTTCTTAAATCTGCTGGAATAGATTCAATTACTTTCAAGGGCTCACCAGAGAGATTCTTCATGTAGATCATCGCCCAATCTTCCAAAGGAACAGTTTGAAATTTAAGCTGGAACTCGATATTCTTGGTCCAGGCGGAGACGGAATCTCCTTGGCAGTAGGGCTTCACAATCCCTTTATATTTAGTAAATTTGTTCTGCTCCTCCTGACTCTTTTGCTTAGTGGTAGCTATCTGAACATGTGAATCAATCTCCATTTCTATCCTTCTTAACAGTGTCTGTGAGTCTAATTCTATTTGCTTTTGTTTGGTGGCTTGCTCTAATTCTATTTTTTTTGGTTTGGTGCCTTGCTCTAATTCTAACATTTCTTTTTGGTGTTGTCTTTCACGCGCCCGTTCATCTCTTTCAGCTACAGATTTTCTCTCCGTTTCTTCCTTATCAGTCATAGTCTTTCTATCTATGTATTCTTTGTATTCCTTCTTAACCCATTGTTCTAATTTATCCCTGCTATGGCCTATATCTTTCCCCGCCTGGATAAATACCCTAGTGTTGACATTGTATCACTTTAAGTTCACACACCAATGGTACTAGAAACAACTTTATATCACCAAATATCACACAATTGGTACGATTAACTCACTTTGCAATCAATAAGTATGAAAATTTACAGTATCGCACTGGAAAAAGAAGATGCGTTCATTAATTGAGATCATCAAAATATGTAAAAATACTCATCTGATGTTAAGACAATTTGGCCACTTGGGATGTCACAACTCTTTCTCACAACTATTTATGTGGGTTAATGGTTGAAAAATAAGTGCTTGAACGTGGTTCAAGCCCCACCTTCTGACACCAAATATAATCCTGCCTGTCAGCAACCTAGCTTTGACAGGCACACATGGATTCTTTTTTTGCACCACACGAATGATAACTCGTACGTCGTACAAAAGGATATAAATTTATTCTGGACTAGTTACACAATAGCTCTGAGAGCTGATAATCATATGGATCATATACATCATGACAATATTACTTATGACGTTATCTATGGTAATATCTACTGTATTATTCTACTGTTCATTCTATGGGACGCAGAGGTGTTTCCAAGGCACCAGGGCCGGGTTATATACTGGCCAAGACCTATTGACGCGTCCTCGTCGAGCGTCCTGGGCAACAGGTCCTTTCGGGGTCCTGGCTAAAGTCAGTAGGATCGCCGATTCCTCCGAAGTCTGAGAGTGTCTGCCTGTGCGGCGAGGAACCACCAGTATGCACACCAATAAGCCAGACATGGGACAACGGATACTCACGCAAAACTCAGGTCCTGTATGACATCACACTGTTGGACAACAGGATGCCTTCGTCCGACATACAGGACTTCGCGTTGGAGCTCAAGCCAACGAACACAAGCAAGCAAGCAAGCATATCTACTGTATTATTCTAAGCCCAAGTCACCACTATTTCTACTGTCCTATAAACAACACAGTATTCATTGCGAATACTACGATCTGTCCTCTACGATGTCATGTCCCCGTCTGCCTGACTTTCGTGGCGTGTCCAGTCACGAGCCGGTGACCCTTCGTGCGTCAGCAGGGTTGCGTGCTCGGTATTCCAGCACGCGTTTAGTGACTTGTCAATAGCTTACCCTTCTAGAGTTACTACTATTAATGGATACTCATCGTGGTAATGGTTTCCCCACTCTAACCTGGGTAACTTCTGATCATGTCCTGCCGTGTCCCCTTTTAGGACACGTGTCCAGTCAGAGAACTGTTCACAGTTCTCCCTGCTGCTTCTGTCCCTTCTATTCCCTATTTCCTAGCTAGGGATGTTATCTCTATCCTGTCTTAGTCCTCTTCCTTAGTTTTACTCCTCTCTTCTCTATCTGCCTGCATGCAGCTATTTGACACAGACGACCAAGCACTAATTGCAAAATCGGAAGCTGAATTAAGAGACCACATGAATAGTCTAAGCGAAATGTGTAGGGAACATAACATTAAAATTAGCACAAATAAAACAGAGGTAATGACTATAACCAAAGAAGAAAAAACAACAACAATTCATCTAAATGAACATCCGTGAATCAAGTAAAGAGTTTCAAGTACCTAGAAACTATAATATCATCAAATGGCAAATCAAAAGTTGAGATCGTAAATGGATGTAATAAGGCAAAGCAACGCATTTGACAAATGGCACCAATACTAAAGAAGAAACATGTATTAATAACTACTAAGAGAGCACTTTACAACACAATCTTCCTACCAACTCTATGTTACCAATGCAAAACTCGACAATGACAGAAAAAGAAAAAAAATCACAACAACAGATGAGATTTCCGAGAAGATATACTCAATGTAATCAAGATAGATAAGATCAGAATGATAGAAATCAGGACTACAGTGGGAGGTTATAGCTGCGCTAGATTTATTAGAAGCGCGAGTCAAATGTTCGGCCATGCAAGTAGGTTACCACTAACAGATACCAAAACAATCAATAGTTAACAGACCAGAGTAGAGCATAGGGAAGAGGCCGACCACGTAATTGATGGACGTCAGGGAATAACAGAGTCCATTTGAATATCGATACATGAATCCCATAAGCGGGCACTCTCCCGCTTGTTTATACTTTCACTCGACAACGCAAGGTACAAGAGGAACATGATGAGATGAGATGACATAAGGTCACATGTCCACATCTATCAAATGTTTTTCAGCTTGCCTGCTCATTTTCCACGCTTCACAGCCATACAAAAGTACAGACTATTACTAGATTTCGATTGATGTCTTCTCCATTGGCTCTTAGTTATTTCATTGTCTGCCAACTCTAACCCAACATCAAGAGTAAGAATTTTTTTTTTAGCGTTCACTCGTTTTGAAATCATTCGCAGTCCATACACGTGCTGGTATTTCTATTGCACTCGACTGACTTCCGTGTGGATTAGCTTTCCCTACTATCTGTGTCCTTCGCCGTCAGGCTAATCCGCACTTCTTCTGAGGTACTTGTTATTTACGTTTCGTCAAGGAAGAATAGCCAAAATTGTAATCCAGCTGACCGGTGTAGGGATTAAACCCGTAACTTTGGCATCAACACACAGGAAGTTTAAGAGCGAACGCTCTGATCCAATTATCCATACTGACGAGTAAGCTTGTGAGAAGGTCGTTTTGAGCGCGTCCTCTGAGAGCCGAATTTTAAATGTCATTGATTTCTGTATGAGAAGCCTGTGGAAGAAGTTCGATATTTCCTATCTAACAATATATTTACTCATTACCAGAAAATACAATACAGTGTCTTCTATACAAAAACACAATTAACTATCACCAAAAAAAAAACAAAAAACTAGACAACCACAAGAAACCACGCAACAACAAAAACAAAACAGAAGAGGATGACAGAAAGAAAGAAAGGTGGACGCGAAAAAAATGAGCACCTGTCATTAGTTTCCTTCATTGAACAACACCGGAAGTTACATTAATTATGCATAGGTCACACCCGCGTGCTTCACCTCCGAACTGTGCAAATTCCAACTTGGTGAAAATTAATTCTGGCAAGGTCCTGGGGGTTTCCAGCGGGGAAAACTTGTCTCACACATTTCCCTTTTTCTTCTATTTTTTAACAGTTGGGGGAAATTTGCTTGGAAAGTTACTTCGCGGTAACACGTGTAAAGGGCACGTCAAAGTTCTGCGTCCTTCCTTTATTCTAGGGGGTTCCAAATGAAAACCTTATCCCGTTGTGTGTATAGGTGTGTGTGTGGTGGTGTGTGTGTGTTTTGAGTGTGTGTTGTGTGTGTGTGTGATGTGTGTGTGTGTGTGTAGTGTGTGTGTGTGTGTGGTGTGACTATATTCTGAAAAAGTAAAGAAACAAATGTATCACATTCCGATGTAGTCACCACTGAGTTCTATGCAAGTCCACAAGAGCCGTATAAAGTGCTTCGTATACCTTTAGAACAATCGACTCTGGGGTCACTACTCTGTATGCCTGACGCCGGTGTTGAACAGGTCTGACACAGAAGTCACGCAGTTTTGGAACTTCCTACTCCACTCATACTGTTACTGGACTGACAGGTATGCATCACCATACTGGACCTTCATGCCCCGATGAATTTCTATAGATTGCACATCTACACTGATAAAACAAAACGGATACCAGAACGCTGCTTCTCGTTGGTGCATGTCATAAGTGGACCTTCCATCGTTAAACTATTCCTTAGGACGTCACAGTACTCGCCTGCACTTTGGTACATCGTGCCTAACCGTCTTGACATCCTTAACAACAAGATTCACAGGTTACAAGATTCCGATTCGGATTCCGATTTGTAGAAAAAAAAAAAAAAACTTTCCACCTCGTTCAACTCGCGTCAATGGCGTCGGTTATAGTTGTGGTGGTTCATATTGCGGGATATGTTTGTTAAGTTTTCCTGCGCCAGTTTTGGCTGGTTTATGGGTTGAAGAGTTTATGAATGTGACGTCAGCTGGGGGTTGGTTAGCCGGCAGATTTTTGTTTGAGTCCGTTTCCTCTGGTGGTTGTTATTGTCAGTGTTGGCTCCTTATGCGTTTCACTTGGCTGGATGTAGTCCTTATAAGGACTTTTTATGTGGTCTTTTTGCCTCCTTTTTTTGTGTATTATCTTTAGGAGCTTTTCGATGTTTTCTTCGTTTTGCGTTTGTTCTCTTTCGAGTTTGAGTTTCTGTTGCCTTTCGATTTCTTGCTCCACGGTCAGCCATGGGACGAGCTCTCCGTCGTCAAAATAGTATGGCCATGGGTGTTCGCCATCCTCGTGTACAATTGGTAGTTCATAGTAGCGGTCGGGCAGTGGTTTCCCCGTGAGTTTCCTGTATCTCTTGTCTTTTTCTTCCATGCGCATTCTGTGTTGTTTACGCTGGCTTTCGTATCTCCTATTTATCGCTGTGATTTCTTCCTTGGTAAATACTTGGATGGTCGGGGTGTCCTCCGTGCCGTCTTTATGGTATTCATCTGGGTTTTCAGAGGCCCGGCTGGTTATTGGTTTCCCCTTGGGTTTGTCGGGTATCGTGGATGTGCTGCTGGCGGTTTTAGCTTGCGGTTCAGGTTCGGTCTCTTGTTGCTTTTCATTTTGCGGTTTCTCTGTGAGTTCTTGTATGGCTTCTGTTGGTTGTTTTTGCGAAGTTCCATTTCGGTTTTATGCAGTTCTCTCTCCGCCTTGATGTCTCGTAGACTCTCTTCATTTTCTTTGTGGTCTGCACCAAGTGCTCCACCTCTTGTTTTATGTTTTTCTGGATCTCCTTTAATTCCGCAAGCAGATTGTCATTGTCGCTGGTCGGAGTCGGCGTCAGCAGTGCCTTGACTTGTTACTTCAACTCGTCTATCTGCTTTTTCAGTTGATCTTTTTCAGCTTGTGATATACCCGCGGCTGTTTCGTCCCTTTCGTATTGCTTCCTTGAATTGTGTCTTTGTGTTGAGGTAATTGCGATCTTTAAGGTGTCTCTGTGTCGTTGCAGGTACGGCCAGCCCAAGTATCTTGCTCCATGCTTGCCCAGGCAGTTGGCGCACATTCGTTTGTTGTTGGGTGCTCGGAAGTCCGTGCCCATCTTGGACAGCGGACACTCCTTGAAGGCGTGGTGATCGGAGCAGTGACGGCAGATTTCCGTCTTACTGCGGCATGCTGCTCTGCTGTGGCCGGCCCTTTGACATCTGGAACATTGGGTGATCCTTGGGATGAATCTCTCTGGCTGCTGCATTCTCTTGTTGATGGATACTGTGATCGGCATCTCGCTGCCCTCTGAACCGCCAAGGTTGTGGGAATCTTGGAGTAGGTGAGGAGCCGCTCCGCCTTCAAGAATCGGGTGTGGTGATTCTCTTCTCGTAATTACTTCAGGATTTCTTCGTCTGATAGCTCCCCTTGGATACGCTTGATATCCCACTTGATTGTCGGTGAGTCGGTGTTACCGACTCTGGTGTCTTTCTCCTCCTTTTTTTCTGGTGTCTTGGCTCTTGTCTGTGTTGGGCTGTCGAACTTCTCCCTCGTGGTAGCTTCAGTAATAGCTGTAGTATCAGGCTCTTTGATGCAGTTAGCAGGCAGGCTCTCCACGTTCTTCTTCTTGTTGTCGGCTCCCACGCTGCACATCTTGGCTACAGCGTGTTTCTTGTTGTTGGACTTTCGATGTGGCATTTTCTCCCGTATCAGGCTTCTTGATAGAATAAGGCGACTTGTCTTGATAGCGCTCGCAGGTTACAAGACAATGACATCGTTATTCTAATTTATATCCCACTTTTAAGGTTTTCATTTGAAGCCCCCCTCATACGAATATGTTTGTGGTATGTACTAAAATGTGTATAGTATGATGGGAAATTGTACAATAGCAATAATAGTGAATGGATTAAGACTCGGGATTACAGCTGGTTTAACGTTTTCGAAAGTGGTAGTCGAATGTTGGTTTGTGGGGGGATGAGGGGGAACATATTTTTGTGGAGCCGTGAGATGTTAGTTGTTAGTGGAGCTGTTGGAGGAATGATTGGTGTAGATGTGAGAAGTTAGAGGTTAATGCAGTCGTGAGATATTTGTTGTTAGTGGAGTCCAGCTATTTTCAGCTAGAGCTTTATTACGTTAAAAAAGCGTAGAACTCAATTAAATTAAATAATTACCACGTGCCGGTCTCTCTGGCCAAGGGGTTACACGACTTTCTCCTTAATCCCGTTTATACACTCAGGGTCTCGCAGCGAATTAGAAGCGGTTCGACCCGCACTGGTGACTTGCGGGATAATGAGCCGGCCGCTCAGAAATCAATGGCAAACTACTAAGCGTAATCTTGCCATGCGATCAACAATCAGCTGAAAGATGCTGATGTTGACATCCATGTCCTGTAAAGGATATGCGAATTTAAAATTTAAAAAATTACCACGTAGAGCTCAACTATTGTAGAACATAACTGAACGTAATAAACGCATGTTTAAAAAAAGCAAACGCAACTCAATTATTTTAGATAGGCGATATATAGAATTCAACTATTCTACATAGGCGGTATAGAGAACCCAATTATTCAAGATAGGCGATATATACAATTCATATATTCTAGAACGGGCTTGGTAGAATCAGCGGGGGAAAGAAGACCCTGTTGAGCTTGACTCTAGTCCGACTTTGTGAAGACACATGAAGGGTGTAGCATAGGTGGGAGCGCAAGCGCAATTGAAATACCACTACTTTTATCGTTTCTTTACTTATTCAGTCTCTCGGTAGAGATTTGTTCGCAGCAGACGAGCATAATCTCCGGCGGGCCTATTCTCGCCGGTCGCGAGATCCGCACAGTGGAAGGATGGGGGATTTGCTTGCAATAGACAGGCAATATCTCCTGCGGCAGCTCTGGCGGACCTATTCCTGCTGGTCGCGGGGTCCGCTTAAAGTCAGGTGGCGAGTCTGACGATAGTGCACGCTTTACACAGGTCCGGACACTTGTGATCGACAGATGTGCGCGCCCTTATGGTCCGGACTCGTACGAGGCCCTCACCTGTGGGACTTGGCTGAACGCCTCTAAGCCGGGTCCCCTTGGGTGTCAGGGTCTGGCCATAACTCGCCACCGGCTCGTGGTGGCGAGGTCTCGGAGGATTGACGCTGCGCCGCCAGCGTCTGCAGCCTACCTTGTGCCAGACGTATTGGTTACCCATTCCTCTGGAATACACAAGACTAGGCCGAGAGAGGGGGCATGTCGTTTGGGCGCTACATGTTTCTCTGAATCTCTGCCCAGGCATTGTGATGGAATATTGACCACATTCCAACTCACACACTTTGGTCTATCAAGACTGCAAGGTGCCACTCACATATTCTAGATAGGCGATATAAAGAATCCAACTATTCTAGATAGGAGATATATGCAATAAACTATTCTAGATAGTCGATATATAGAACTCAACTATTCTAGATAGGCGATATATAAAATTCAACTATTTTAGATAAGCGATATATACAATTCATCAAATCTAGATAGTCGATATATACAACTCAACTGTTCTAGATAGTCGATATATATATATATATATATATATATATATATATATATATATATATAAAAAAACAACACACACACACACACACACACACACACACACACACACACTCAACTATTCTAGATATGCAGCATGTAAAAGCAACTGCACTAAATAGACGGCATGTAGAACTCAGATACGTGTTATGTAGAACTCAACTATTCTAGATAAACATCACGTAGAACTGAGCTAGGCTAACTAATCGCGATGTAAAGCTCGTGTTTAGTGAGGCCATGGGACACAACTGTTATTGATGTGGCCGTTGAATTGTCTTTAGTGGATCCTTGTGGACACATATGTTATTGTTGCGTTCCCAGAGCAGTGATTAAAGAAGTCGTGAAGATTTATTGACATTTGTTATAAGACAGCGATGGCCTAAATTTACCTGGTCTATATTTGAAATTCGGGATCGTCACTGGAGGGACGGCTTTTATTACTCATCCGCCTGACAAGTCTGCACTCTTGGGAGGACGACACTTCGGTTGCCGGGTGAGAGAACGAAGACAGTCCGACGTACAGACCGAACTGGGAGCTGCCCAATGATGACAGTTCAGATATGAATGTGATAACCCTTGTTTATCTATCTCATCGATATCCTAACTGTCTTAGTCTTCTTCTAGTCCAGTCCTCTACTATCACGTATAATACACTGAATGTTGTTAAAATGACGTCATTCGATATGAGTCTTCTGTATGGTTTGAGCCCCTAGAGGTAGGGTCCCTAGGTTGAGTGAGTGAGAGAAATCAGAGTCCAGGAGTCTGCGGGGTCAGGGGACCAACTACACCCGGGTCTTACGGGGTATGTGAGCCGGCCGCTCAGAAACCAATGGCAAACTAAGGAGCGTAATCATGTCAAGAAATCAACATACAGCTTAAAGATGCTGGTGTTGACAGCGATGTCCTGTAAAGGATATGGGAAAACAAAATATTGGCAAGATTTAATACCTGACAACGTTGAGACACTACATGTTAGTGGATTCAACTGTAAACATTGTGGAGCATTAAATATTAGTGGATTCACTGTAAACATTGTGTAGCATTAGATATTAGTGGATTCAACTGTAAACATTGTGGAGCATTAGTTATTAGTGGATTCAACTGTAAACATTGTGGAGTATTAGATATTATTGGATTCAACTGTAAACATTATGGGGAACGATATGTTAGCATATTCTGCTGTAAACATAATACTGCAATACATGTCACTGGATTGTCGTGTAAGAGTTGATTTGAGCTTAATCAAGAACCCACACCACAGCACTCGAGACATTCCCATAAGTGCTCCGTCCTCATCTTCAACAGCAAGTGTAGAGTCGCAATATTTATGGTGTGAGTAGCAGCCTAATTATGTGTCCGTCTGGCCATTCCTCACTGTTGGTCAGAAACCTCTGGTCACTGCCTCCAGCACCATTCTCTCCAGGACTTGATGATCTAACTTTTCTTCTACATTATGCACATGATTTCAAAGGGCCCCGACCACATCTTCTTTATCATACTCAAGTACCCCACTATGAGGTGCAGACTAAGGCTATCTGTCCGCCTGCTCATATCTCACCACATCACCGTGTCCTGGGGAAAATATTAAACAAATGATCTATATTGTCTAGCTGGTATTGTAACAAATAATACAGCAACATTAAATGAAGGATTGGCATTCAGTGTGTGTGTGTGTGTGTGTAGTGTGTGTGTGTTGTGTGTGTGTGTGTGTAGTGTGTGTGTGTGATGTGTGTGTGTGTGTTAGTGTGTGTGTGTGTATGTGTGTGCGTGCGTGCGTGCGTGTGTGTGTGCGTGCGTGCGTGCGTGCGGGCGGGCGTGCGTGCATGCGTGCGTTCGCGGGTGTGTGTATGTGTGTGTGTGTGTGTGTGTGTGTGTGTGGGTGTGTGTGTGTATGTTATGGTCGTTAAGTCGACTCCACGTTGTTCAATCGTGTTCGACTTGAAGACATTCTGTTGGTTGGTCCACCTGGTTAGCAGATAAGAAAATTCGAATTCTTCTTATAGTTCATGCCTCATGGTGTTGGTGATCGTGTCTGGCGTCTTTCTCGTTCCAATCCGACCCGAAGCAATGTGTAGACAAACACATTTTCCACCTCGTTCAACCGGCTTCTTCAGCCGTGGTTATATTTGTTATCATTCATGGTGCGGTTTATATTTTTCTGGCCCTTTTTCATTAGAGAACTTCCATTGATGCATGCCTGGCTGCGTTTATCTTTCCCTTTGTCCTGCATTCCTTCCTTCGCCATCGACATCCTCGATGCTTGCTGCGTTGCTATTGCATATATCTTTCACTACAATGGCTTTATTTAGTTGTCTTGTGTACTGCGGTGTAGCGTTGGTTATCATGACTGTCCACAGCCTTCTGTCTCGGGAGCTGCCAATCTACTTATTGTCCATGCCGTGTGGTGTCGGTGATCATGTCTGTCCACAATCTTCTGTCTCATGTACTGCGAGTGATTTATGATGCCGATTTATTGGAAGCAATTATAGAAATAAGTGGATGATGTATATTACCAGTTCAACCGAAAAGAACATGTAACTATCTTCAGACTCTGCAGACGATACGGCAGACTAAAATACCACATGTTTATAAAAAAATAAAATAATGATAGGTGATACTGAGAATGTAAGCATGACACTTGGAAAATGGTAGCTAGGCATTCGTTGTAGGGGTGTCCTTTTTACGCGGAACAGAGAAAACTGTTTTGGCCTACACCCGCTCCATTTGAGGTTAAACTTTGTGGAGATGTCAACAAGCTGAAAGAGAAGACACTATCTGTTATCAATGTTCCTCCATGCCGCGATCTCAACGTATCCAGCATCGTCTCTTTCGTTCTTCCCTTACCTCTACTCTCCTCCTACTTTCTCTTGGATTACGACGTACTTCAAGCTCAGAATTAGAGACTCAATAACAATTGGTACGGCCAGACAGGAGAGGCATATCGGGAGAACGAGGGACCTCGTCAACCAACATAGAGCAGGCACAATTATCCGTCGGACGCTTATGCATATATTCGGGATAGGATTTAAGCATCTTTAGACTTGTCCGGAGTGGAAGGGTGATTCACTAACATATAACTAACTAACTAACTAACTAACTAACTAACTAACTAATTAACTAACTAACTAACTAACTAAATAACCAACCAACTAACTAATTAACTAACAATTAACCATGTAACTAACTAACTAACAGATTGACTGATTGACTGACTAACTAACTGACTGACTGACTGACTGACTGACTGACTGAGTGAGTGAGTGAGTGACTGACTGACTGACTGACTGACGGACTGACTGACTGACTGACTGATTGAGTGTCTGGTTGACTGACTAACTAATGAACTAACAACTAACAAACTAATTAACTAACAAACTAACAAACTAACTAACTAACTAACTAACTAACTAACAAACTAACTAACTAAATAAATACCCACATAACTAACTAACTAACTAACTAACTAACTAACTAACTAACTAACTACTAAGTAACTAACTATCTAACTAACTAACTAACTAACTATCTAACTAACTAACTAACTACCTAACTAACTAACTAACTATTTAACTAACTAACTAACTAACTAACTAACTAACTAACTAACTAATTAACTAACTAACTAACTAACTAACTATCTAGCTATCTAACTAAATCACTATCAAACTAACTAACTAGCTAATTAATTAACTAACTAACTAACTAACTAACTAACTACCTAACTAACTAACTACCTAACTAACTACCTAACTAACTAACTAACTAACAAAATAACCAACCAACTAACTAATTAACAATTAACTAGTTAACTAACTAACTAACTAACTAACTAACTGACTGACTAACTATTTAAATAACTAACTAACTATCTAACTAACTAACTAATTAACTAACTAGTAAGTAAGTAAATTAGTAAGCAGGTGACTGACGGACTGACAGGCTGGCTGACTAAGCCCGTGAGGGAGTGACTGAATAAACTTCTAGCTTTCCAAGTATAGGCATCCCAAGCATATTCATGAGCTCTCCAAGCGGCTGGTGCACGACGTGGGTGTTGGCTGTTTACCAATATGGTGGAGAATTGCTGTAACGCTCTCGCAGACATGGAGAGTACCAGAGTTTGTGTATGGCTTCAGCGCAGCGGAAAACATTGTTTAACATGTCTTCGGCTGTAAGGACGTGTATCTGCCAAAAGATCCCCATCTCGACTCTGGCATATATACGACTCTGCACCCATAGTCTCTTTAGCTAGAAGAAATATTTCATGAAAACAAAAGATAATAAAATCTAAACAAACAGTGTTCATTCATTCATTCATTCAGTAGCATGTCCTTTGCAGAACCTCGCTCACATAACAACCTTCCGGAAAACCTCTCGATAAACAAACAGTGCTACAACAAATAATTTACTCGTTTCTTGTAATCTTCTTCTTATTCCTTACACACACACACACACGCGCGCGCGCGCACGCACGCACGAACATACACACACACACACGCGCATGCAAAGTGTGAGTGAGCTACTGCATAATAGGAGACAGTATTATCTGCTTTCTGGTAACGCTGAATGTTGGGCGGTGCTCACCAAACCCCACACCACATTGTGCCAACGTCTTCAGGCGGAGGAGACCAACTGGGAGGGTACAAAGTTTATCCCAGTGCGAGGAAATGCAACCTAAAGGCTAAATGTCATGGCAGAGCATACCAGGCTGTTAGTCTTCATCGGCAACTGGTCTAGGATCGAAACTCCAACAGGCGCATAATTAGAGCATGTCTATTCTAATCCGGCAGCTTTTGCAGCTTGACTTGTTCCAGATGTGTTGGTGTTATCTTTCTTCTGGAGTGAACTAGGCAGGCCGAGATAGAGATGATGCTTGATAGGTAACACAGGGTCGCTACAATTCAACGCAGGCTCTGTTCTATATAGAGGTATAGCTCTATCCCTGGTCTTACTGCCAATGGTTGTTGTTAGTATGCCTTTTTTGTTTGTTGTTGTTGCACAATGTAAGTAACTATAATCTGTCAAGACGGCGAGGTGCTGGAATACATGGGGTATAAGTAGAAGCTGGCGTTAATCTAATTATCTCTGTCTGTACTTGATAATTTAATGAAACTGATGTTGTTTACATTGTTATCTATTGCAATATTTTCGAACATATCTATAAACACATTTTGTTCTAGTATCCAATTTTCCCCAGACAAGACATGTTTCTCTAAACCATCTCACATGTTGATATATTTCATCACCTTCATCATCCTACTTTTGCCGTCAAGATTTGTGGGGAGGAATAGTTAACATTCGAGCACCAGATGGACTGCACTGAATAGTGTCATTCCATGTGATTATTACTGTCTCTGGTGTCGTCAATCTATTTTCTTCTCATGCTCTCGTAGCAGATGTTCTTTTAATATAGCGCCATTGCTGGTAGTTGATGGTGTACCATTCTAAAGAGATGACCAAACCATTTGACCCTTTTGTTTTTCAATATATGTGGCGCAATGTATTGATTCCACTGTCTATCTGATAACATGATTTCTTATTCAGTCTTGCATAGTTAAGTTTGCAGCTCTCCTTAAGCATGTCATCTCAGACGTGTTGATTTAGCGTAAGTGTGACTTGGATAATATCCAAGTTTGACATTGGTAGAAAAGAGTTGGCATTATGAGCTATTTATTATCTGTCACGTTTCTAACTATAAACTGAACACACTTCTAGGCCTGAGGAACTAGTAATTTACGTCTCTAAGTCAAGGACGAGAAGTCAACATTTAGGTCCAAATGACCTGCCTGTAGAACAAACCCCCATACCAGCGATCAGTAGAGACATTTTGAAAGCGTTACACCTATGCACTTCGTCTATTCTAGGAAACGCCTTGTGTGTAGCGATTTTTTGTTATTACTATTACTGAGTCACATTTTTCTCGTGTATAAACTACAATGTTGTTTTATTTTTCGTCTCCGAAAGATCATGCTTTGCTACGCCAAGGATCAGAACCTGTATCTTCCGATTGAGAGTATCGTATGCCACATGCTCGGCCACACACTGAAGCTAATTAAATTAGCTTGCTTCTGAATTCAGGTAAATATAGCTGATGACAATAATTTCATAATAACTTGAGAAATGGATAGATTTGAATAATTGATGCTGTGTCATCGATTTTCTTCTCAATTAAACACGATCCACACCTGGCTTATTTGAGCTCTACATGGCGCTTATTTTAGCTTAGTTGAGTTCTATACGAAGCTTATTCAGCTATCTTATGTTCTACAAGACTATTATTTAGCCTTGATGTGATCTTCGTGGCACTTATGTAATATAGTTGAGTTCTACACGAGGCTTAATTAGTTTAGCTGAGTTCTAATGACGCTTGTCTAGAAAAGTTTAGTTGAGTTTTCCGTGGTACTCATTTTATCTAGTTGAGTTCAACATGACGATTATATAGTTCAATAGAGTTCTTCGTGACGCTTATTTAGAATAAATAGCTAAGTTCTACATGACGCTTATTTAGTTTGAGTTCTACGAGATACTTATTTGGAATAATTAGTTGAGTTGCAGGTAACTATTATATAGCATAGTTGATTTCAACAAGAAGCTTATTTAGTTTAGTTCTACATAACTAGATAATTAGATATACAGATGATACAGTCTTGATTGCAGACAATGAACAGGACCTGCAAAATTTAGTAGTTGCGGTTGTTGCACACAGTAAACAACTAGGATTAGAACTGAATATTAAGAAGATACAGATTATGGTCGTCACTGGGAAGAAGGAAATACCACAATGTGTATAGGAGTAAATGGGCATATTCGTAAGCAAGTGAATCGATACAGTTATCTCGGCACAATCATACCATCTGATGGGAGATGCCTTGAAGAGATTAGAACAAGAATTACCATTGCAAAGGTAGCCTTTTGCAAGATTAAAAACATACTGACCAATAAATGATATCAACTGAAACGAGAAAAGAGTGTTGCAGTGCTACATAGAACCTATACTTTTGTATGGATGTGAAGCGTGGACAATAAGTAGTCAAGCTGAAAAACAGCTGATGGCTATGGAAACGTGATTTATGAGGAAAATGCAAAGAATACCATGGACAGACAGAAAAACCAATGAACAAGTCCTTCATGAAACAAATGAAAATCGTAAACTGATTAAAGATGTTAGACGTAGACAGTCAAACTTTTGGGCATGTTTTGAAAAGAAATGAACTGGAGAACTTGGTGACTACTGACAAGATCGAAAGGAAGAGACCAAGGGGAAGACCGAGAAGTAAATACCTGGATGGCTTAGCCACGTGGCAGGGCCGAGACAGGAACACATAGCTGATCCATGACTCTGGTGATCGAGTGAGATGGCAGAACATGACCGCCCGTGCTTATCTGCATGACACATGATGGATGGACATAACGCTTATTTAGTTTAGTTGGATTCTACGTGAAACTTCTTTAGTTTAGTTGAGTTACATGTGTCGCTAATTTAGGCTAGTAGAGTTCTATGCAGCGCTTATTTAGTTTAGTTGAATTATACGTGACGCGTATTTAGTTTAGTTGAGTACTACATCTCTCTTTTAATTTAGAATAGTTGTGTATAATGTCATCTCTGTACTTTGGTTGGTATATTAGTGGTTTTGTACTTCAAATCTCTAACCACTGCGTAGTACTTTCGGCAAATTGTTTTACTGAGTCGTTCATATTTATAATAAGAAAAAAAAAATCATATGGCAGTGTGTTTTATTTATTCTAATTGAACGGATTAGTCACGCTAATGTATTTTATGTTGGTCTTCTTTTTCGTAATATGCACATAACGCGATGCAGTGAATTATGTCAGATTATGTAATATATATTGTTTTTGTCTCTTTGTTATACATCTTCACAGTGGCAGAATGGACGGTGCAGATATAGCCTTTGTCAGCACACGGAAATAAATAGACACTGATGCAACTACATACAATTTACAAAAAAAAAAAAAAAAAAAAAAATTACGATCTCTTGTCGATGCTTCATCCGTTTAGCGATGTAAGTTTCAATGCGTGTGCAGATAAATAAACTATTTATTTCGCAAATATGTAAAATGTGCGAAGTTGATAGCTAGTTGCGCTAAAATTGCCATGGGTATGGTCAGCGAGAGTACAATGCCTATGCTCGTAGTCTGAGAATGTGAGAAAATGACTGGGCAAACGTATTCCTTCTTGCATGCAGACCTACAAAATATAATGGCGCTATTAAATCATAGGCCGATGGAAAAAAAAACTGTTTCAGGATTTTATAATAATATATATATAGATGGTATTTCTCCAGTGTCATAAATGTGTTCAGCAGTCTAGTGACTTGCTCTAGTCCAAATTCTTCTAAAGCTTTAATCATTTCTGTTGTGATGTTATCTGCACCGGGGGCCTTGCCAGCTTTCATATGCTTAAGAACATTTCGAACCTCCATCTTCAAAATTGGCGGTCCTTAATTATTAAAACTAATATCATACTGTTCCTCTCTGTTATCATTATAAAGGTTTTTCATATGATCTGTCCATACATGTACAATCTGATCTTTTCCTATTATGATTTTGCCATCTTTAGTTTTTAGACAGCCTGTTGATGTATTTGGTCTTTTATTAGTAAGTTTCCCGAATTCATTTGTGCACTAATTTGGTATTTTGACTGTTGTGTTGTTTTTCAATTTCTAAGCACTTTTCCTCAAGCCATGCTTCTTTTGCCTCCTTCCATAATATTCTGACTTGTCTGTGAATTTCTTAATATTTGTCAGAATCATTTTTGTTGATCTTCTTGTTTACATTAGGCGTAAAATTTCTTCAGTCATCCATTTCTTACAACCTATCTTCTTTAAATTTGGAATAGTTGTTTCTTCAGCTAATCTGACGGAATTCTTCAACATTTCCCATTGATCATCCACATTTTGGAATAATATCTCTAGATTAGACAATATATCAAATCGGTTCTGTACTTTTATGTTGAATTTGTTTTGTATTTCCTTGTTATTACTCAATGTACACAAATCATATTTAGTGTTTCCTGTTATGTACTTTACTTTCTTAAACTTTATTCTCAATTTTCCCTGTAAGCACTGGGAACTGTTGTTACTATTGTTAGCGCGTTTCTAAATCTTCTGCTAATCAGAATGTAGTCAATCTGATTTCTGATCCTGCTATCAGGACTCCTCCATGTACATAATCTTCTAAAGTTTTGTTCAAACCAGGTGTTTCCTACAATCATTTCCTGTTCTTTTGCCTACTCTACGAGTCTGTATCCTCTTTCATTTCTCTCTCCTAAACCATTGTTTCCTACTGTGTATCAATCACCTTGATTTCCTACTTTTGCATTGAAGTCCCTATTATGATGTTTATTTCTGAATTTTTACATTTCTTTAAGGCAGACCCTATGTCATTATAAAATTCCTCTACACTATCTTCACTGGATTCTTCTGTCGGAGCATATACTTGAATAACATTTATGCTAAAAGGTCTGCCGCTCAATTTAACTAGTAGAAAATCTGTCCGACACGGCCCAATATCCTTGAACAGATTTTGATGTTTTCCGGTCCAAATTAATTGCCACTCCCTTTTTTCGATCTTCACCTCCAGAATTTAAACAAAAAAATCTTAAAATCTTCATCTATCTTGATGCCTGCTCCTGTCCATCTCGTTTCGCACATCCCTAAAAAAATTCCGGTACAAAATGGCGACGACGTGAAGCGTCTATTCTTCGGGGAGACGCTGTTAAGTGTTTTCCTGTGGATTATGTGGTGTTATTTCGTATTCATTTATTGGAAGTGTTCAAAAGAAGCCACGGAAGGCAGATTGTGGATGAAATTTTGAAGACAGCAGACAGATATTTGTTGGTTATGGTCTCAAGTTTCGCGAAGGCAGACAGAGGAGCTCTTCTCGAGTCAATGGCTGCGGCACCGACGAATACGGTTACTGCCATAGAGGAAAGCACCGGCAAACTACTCTTTTAAAAATGCTAGTGTAGGATCTTATATTTGGCTCGTTCGCTAACAGGGTGAGACAGTACAAGTATAACGTGATTCGACGTAAGACACAACGACATAACGTTCTATGGATTATTGCCACATTAAAAACAGAACGATAATTACAACAATCTTTCAATATATAACTCACGACGCTCACAACCACAATACAGCTCTCAGGTCTGACGCTCAAGATATCAGTCGTTCGGCTTTCACCCCCAGAGATCCACACAAACGCCTTGCTTTTATCACACATGTCCTTCCAGTCTGAAGTCCCAGCTCGGTCTGAGGCTAGCACGCAAACGCCCACTGCCTCGCGTGGTGTCACGTGGCCTGCGTGCGTCTAAAAAACATAAAATTTTTTAATAAACCTAACTAAACTAACTAACTAACTAACTAATTAAAAAAACTAACTAACTAACTAAATAAATAACCAACCAACTAACTAATTAACTAAAAATTTAAACCCATGTAACTAACTAACTAACAGATTGACTGATTGACTGACTAACTAACTGACTGACTGACTGACTGAGTGAGAGTGAGTGAGTAAACTGACTGACTGACTGACTGACGGACTGACTGACTGACTGACTGATTGAGTGTCTGGTTGACTGACTAACTAATGAACTAACAACTAAAAAACTAATTAACTAACAAACTAACAAACTAACTAACTAACTAACTAACTAACAAAAACTAACTAACTAAATAAATACCCACATAACTAACTAACTAACTAACTAACTAACTAACTAACTAACTAACAAACTAAAGTAACTAACTATCTAACTCAATAAGTAACTAACTATCTAACTAACTAACTAACTACCTAACTAACTAACTAACTATTTAACTAACTAACAAAACTAATTAACTAACTAACTAACTAACTAATTAACTAACTAACTAACTAACTAACTATCTAGCTATCTAACAAAATCACTATCAAACTAACTAACTAGCAAATTTAAATTTAAAACTAACTAACTAACTAACTAACTACCTAACAAAACAACTACCTAACTAACTACCTAACTAACTAACTAACTAACTAAATAACCAACCAACTAACTAATTAACAATTAACTAGTTAACTAACTAACTAACTAACTAACTAACTGACTGACTAACTATTTAAATAACTAACTAACTATCTAACTAACTAACTAATTAACTAACTAGTAAGTAAGTAAATTAGTAAGCAGGTGACTGACGGACTGACAGGCTGGCTGACTAAGCCCGTGAGGGAGTGACTGAATAAACTTCTAGTTTTCCAAGTATAGGCATCCCAAGCATATTCATGAGCTCTCCAAGCGGCTGGTGCACGACGTGGGTGTTGGCTGTTTACCAATATGGTGGAGAATTGCTGTAACGCTCTCGCAGACATGGAGAGTACCAGAGTTTGTGTATGGCTTCAGCGCAGCGGAAAACATTGTTTAACATGTCTTCGGCTGTAAGGACGTGTATCTGCCAAAAGATCCCCATCTCGACTCTGGCATATATACGACTCTGCCCCCATAGTCTCTTTAGCTAGAAGAAATTTTTCATGAAAACAAAAGATAAAAAAATCTAAACAAACAGTGTTCATTCATTCTTTTCAGTAGCATGTCCTTTGCAGAACCTCGCTCACATAACAACCTTCCGGAAAACCTCTCGATAAACAAACAGTGCTACAACAAATAATTTACCTTTTCTTGTAATCTTCTTCTTTTTCCCTTTACACACACACACACACCGCGCGCCCCGCACGCACGCACGAACATACCCCACACACCACGCGCATGCAAAGTGTGAGTGAGCTACTGCATAATAGGAGACAGTATTATCTGCTTTCTGGTAACGCTGAATGGGGGGCGGTGCTCCCCAAAACCCCCACACCACATTGTGCCAACGTCTTCAGGCGGAGGAGACCAACTGGGAGGGTACAAAGTTTATCCCAGTGCGAGGAAATGAAAACCTAAAGGCTAAATGTCATGGCAGAGCATACCAGGCTGTTAGTCTTCATCGGCAACTGGTCTAGGATCGAAACTCCAACAGGCGCATAATTAGGGGATGTCTATTCTAATCCGGCAGCTTTTGCAGCTTGACTTGTTCCAGATGTGTTGGTGTTATCTTTCTTCTGGAGTGAACTAGGCAGGCCGAGATAGAGATGATGCTTGATAGGTAACACAGGGTCGCTACAATTCAACGCAGGCTCTGTTCTATATAGAGGTATAGCTCTATCCCTGGTCTTACTGCCAAGGGTTGTTGTTAGTATGCCTTTTTTGTTTGTTGTTGTTGCACAATGTAATAACTATAATCTGTCAAGACGGCGAGGTGCTGGAATACATGGGGTATAAAGTAGAAGCTGGCGTTAATCTAATTATCTCTGTCTGTACTTGATAATTTAATAAAAACTGATGTTGTTTACATTGTTATCTATTGCAATATTTTCGAACATATCTAAAACACTTTTTGTTCTATTTTTTTATTCCAAATTTTTTCCCCAGACAAGACATGTTTCTCTAAACCATCTCACATGTTGATATATTTCATCACTTCATCATCCTACTTTTGCCGTCAAGATTTGGGGGGAGGAATAGTTAAAAATTCGAGCACCAGATGGACTGCACTGAATAGTGTCATTCCATGTGATTATTACTGTCTCTGGTGTCGTAAATCTATTTTCTTCTCATGCTCTCGTAGCAGATTTTCTTTTAATATAGCGCCATTGCTGGTAGTTGATGGTGTACCATTCTAAAGAGATGACCAAACCATTTGACCCTTTTTTTTTTCAATATATGTGGCGCAATGTATTGATTCCACTGTCTATCTGATAACATGATTTCTTTTTCAGTCTTGCATAGTTAAGTTTGCAGCTCTCCTTAAGCATGTCATCTCAGACGTGTTGATTTAGCGTAAGTGTGACTTGGATAATATCCAAGTTTGACATTGGTAAAAAAGAGTTGGCATTATGAGCTATTTATTATCTGTCACGTTTCTAACTATAAACTGAACACACTTCTGGGCCCTGAGGAACTAGTAATTTACGTCTCTAAGTCAAGGACGAGAAGTCAACATTTAGGTCCAAATGACCTGCCTGTAGAACAAACCCCCATACCAGCGATCAGTAGAGACATTTTGAAAGCGTTACACCTATGACTTCGTCTATTCTAGGAAACGCCTTGTGTGTAGCGATTTTTTTGTTATTACTATTACTGAGTCACATTTTTCTCGTGTATAAACTACAATGTTGTTTTATTTTTCGTCTCCGAAAGATCATGCTTTGCTACGCCAAGGATCAGAACCTGTATCTTCCGATTGAGAGTATCGTATGCCACATGCTCGGCCACACACTGAAGCTAATTAAATTAGCTTGCTTCTGAATTCAGGTAATATAGCTGATGACAAAAATTTTTCATAATAACTTGAGAAATGGATAGATTTGAATAATTGATGCTGTGTCATCGATTTTCTTCTCAATTAACCACGATCCACACCTGGCTTATTTGAGCTCTACATGGCGCTTTTTTAGCTTAGTTGAGTTTATACGAAGCTTATTCAGCTATCTTATGTTCTACAAGACTATTATTTAGCCTTGATGTGATCTTCGTGGCACTTATGTAATATAGTTGAGTTCTACACGAGGCTTAATTAGTTTAGCTGAGTTCTAATGACGCTTGTTTAGAAAAGTTTAGTTGAGTTTTCCGTGGTACTCTTTTTATCTAGTTGAGTTCAACATGACGATTATATAGTTCAATAGAGTTCTTCGTGACGCTTATTTAGAATAAATAGCTAAGTTCTACATGACGCTTATTTATTTTGAGTTCTACAGATTTTTATTTGGAATAATTAGTTGATTTGCAGGTAACTATTATATAGCATAGTTGATTTCAACAAGAAGCTTATTTTTTTAGTTCTACATAACTAGATAATTAGATATACAGATGATACAGTCTTGATTGCAGACAATGAACAGGACCTGCAAAATTTAGTAGTTGCGGTTGTTGCACACAGAAAACCAACTAGGATTAGAACTGAATATTAAGAAGATACAGATTATGGTCGTCACTGGGAAGAAGGAAATACCACAATGTGTATAGGAGTAAATGGGCATATTCGTAAGCAAGTGAATCGATACAGTTATCTCGGCACAATCATCCCCATCTGATGGGAGATGCCTTGAAGAGATTAGAACAAGAATTACCATTGCAAAGGTAGCCTTTTGCAAGTTTAAAAAACATACTGACCAAAAAAATGATATCAACTGAAACGAGAAAAAGAGTGTTGCAGTGCTACATAAACCTATACTTTTGTATGGATGTGAAGCGTGGACAATAAGTAGTCAAGCTGAAAAACAGCTGATGGCTATGGAAACGGATTTATGAGGAAAATGCAAAGAATACCATGGACAGACAGAAAAACCAATGAACAAGCCCTTTCATGAAACAAATAAAAATCGAAAACTGATTAAAGATTTTTAGACGTAGACAGTCAAACTTTTGGGCATGTTTTGAAAAGAAATGAACTGGAGAACTTGGTGACTACTGACAAGATCAAAAGGGAAGAGCCCAAAGGGGGAAAGACCGAGAAGTAAATACCGGGATGGCTTAGCCACGTGGCAGGGCCGAGACAGGAACACATAGCTGACCCATGACTCTGGTGATCGAGTGAGATGGCAGAACATGACCGCCCGTGCTTATCTGCATGACACATGATGGATGGACATAACGCTTATTTAGTTTAGTTGGATTCTACGTGAAACTTCTTTAGTTTAGTTGATTTTACATGTGTCGCTAATTTAGGCTAGTAGAGTTCTATGCAGCGCTTTTTTTTGTTTAGTTGAATTATACGTGACGCGTATTTAGTTTAGTTGAGTACTACATCTCTCTTTTAATTTAGAATAGTTGTGTATAAATGTCATCTCTGACTTTGGTTGGTATATTAGTGGTTTTGTACTTCAAATCTCTAACCACTGCGTAGTACTTTCGGAAAATTGTTTTACTGAGTCGTTCATATTTATAATAAGAAAAAAAAAATCATATGGCAGTGTGTTTTATTTATTCTAATTGAACGGATTAGCCCACGCTAATGTATTTTATGTTGGTCTTCTTTTTCGTAATATGCACATAACGCGATGCAGTGAATTATGTCAGATTATGTATATATATTGTTTTTGTCTCTTTGTTATACATCTTCACAAGTGGCAGAATGGACGGTGCAGATATAGCCTTTGTCAGCACACGGAAATAAATAGACACTGATGCAACTACATAAAATTTTAAAAAAAAAAAAAAAAAAAAAAAAAATTTACGATCTCTTGTCGATGCTTCATCCGTTTAGCGATGTAAGTTTCAATGCGTGTGCAGATAAAAAAAACTATTTATTTCGCAAATATGTAAAATGTGCGAAGTTGATAGCTAGTTGCGCAAAAATTGCCATGGGTATGGTCAGCGAGAGTACAATGCCTATGCTCGTAGTCTGAGAATGTGAGAAAATGACTGGGAAAACGTATTCCTTCTTGCATGCAGACCTACAAAATATAATGGCGCTATTAAATCATAGGCCGATGGAAGAAAACTGTTTCAGGTTTTTAAATTTATATATATATATATATAGATGGTATTTCTCCAGTGTCATAAATGTGTTCAGCAGTCTAGTGACTTGCTCTAGCCCAAAATTCTTCTAAAGCTTTAATCATTTCTGTTGTGATGTTATCTGCACCGGGGGCCTTGCCAGCTTTCATATGCTTAAGAACATTTCGAACCTCCATCTTCAAAATTGGCGGTCCTTAATTATTAAATCTAATATCATACTGTTCCTCTCTGTTATCATTATAAAGGTTTTTCATATGATCTGTCCATACATGTACAATCTGATCTTTTCCTATTATGATTTTGCCATCTTTAGTTTTTAGACAGCCTGTTGATGTATTTGGTCTTTTTTTTAAAGTGTTCCTGAATTCTTTTGTGCACTAATTTGGTTTTTTGGACTGTTGTGTTGTTTTTCAATTTCTAAGCACTTTTCCTCAAGCCATGCTTCTTTTGCCTCCTTCCATAATATTCTGACTTGTCTGTGAATTTTTAATTTTTTGTCAGAATCATTTTTGTTGATCTTCTTGTTTACATTAGGCGTAAAATTTCTTCAGTCATCCATTTCTTACAACCTATCTTCTTTAAATTTGGAATAGTTGTTTTTTTAAAAGGGGGTTTTAAATTTCCCTTTTCCCCTTTTGGAAAATTTTCTCTAGATTAGACAATATATCAAATCGGTTCTGTAATTTTATGTTGAATTTTTTTTTTTTTTTTTCCTTTAAAAAAAATTTTTTTTTTTTATTTTTTCTTTTTTTTTTTTTTTGGAAAAATTTTTTTTTTTGGGCCCCCTTTTTTTTTTTAAAAAATCCTTTTTTTCCCCCCCCCTTAATTTTTTTTTTTTTTCCCCCCCTTTTTTTTTTTTTTTTCCCCCGGGGTTTTTTCTTTTTTCTCCCCAAAATTTTTTCCCTTTTAAACAAATTTTTTCCTTTTTTAAATTTTATTATGTTTTTTTTTTTTTTTTTTAAAAACCCCCAAAAAAAATTTCCCCCAAAATTTTTTTTTTTTTCCTTAAAAATTTTTTTTAAAAAAAAATTCCCCCTTTTTTAAAAAAAAATTTAAAACCCCCCCCCCCTTAAAATTTTTTTTTTCCGGCCAAATTAATTCCCCCCCTTTTGGTTTTTTCCCCCCAAAAAAAAAAAAAAATTTTTTTTTTTTGGGCCCCCCTTTTCCTTTTTTTAACCCCAAAAAAAAAGGGGGGGGTTTTTTTGGGGGGGGGTTTTTTTTTTTTTGGGTTTTTTTTTTTTTGGGGTTTAAAAAAACCCCAAAAAGGGGGAAAAAATTTAAAAGCAGACAGATATTTGTTTTTTGGGGGTTAATTTTTGGGGGGGGGGGTTTTTTGGGGGCCCCGGCCCCGGGGGGGAAAAAAAAAAACCCCTTTTTTAAAATCTTTAATTTTTTTTTTTAAAAAAAAAATTTTGGGGGGAAGTAAAGGTTTAAAGGGAAAAAAAAAAGGGTTTTTTCCCCTTTTCCCAAAAAAAAAAATTAAAAAAAAGGGGGCCCCCAAAAAAATTTTTTTTTTTAAACCCCAAAAACCCCCAAAAAAAAAAAACCCCCAAAAAAAAATTTTTTTGGTTAAAAACCCCCCCTTTTTGGGGAAAACCCAAAACCCCCCGGGGGAAAAAACCCCTTTTTTTAAAGGGGGGGGGAAAAAATTTTTCCCCCGAAAAATTTTTTTTTTGGGGGGTTAAAAAATTTTTTTGCCCCCCTTTTTTTTTTTTTTTACCCAAAAAAAAAATTTTTTTTTTTAAAAAAAAAACCCCCAAAAATTAAGGAAAAACCCCTTTTTTTTTTTAAAAAAAATTTGGGGAAAAAAAAAAAATTTTTTCCCCAAAAAAAAAAAAAAAAAAAAATTTTTTCCCCCCCCTTTTTAAAAAAATTTTAAACCCCCGGGGTTTAAATTCCCAAAATTTTCCCCCAAAAAAAAAAAAAATTTTTTTAACAGAAAAGCCAAAAAAACCCGGGGGGAAAAAAAACCCCCCAAAATTTTTTTTTCCCCCCCCTTTTTTGGTTTTCCGGGGGGCCTTTTTTTTTCCCCCCCCTTTTTGGGGGGAAAAATTTTTTTTTAAAACAATTAAGGGAAAAAAAAAAGGGTTTTTTTTTTCCCCCCGGGGGTTTTTTTTTCCCCAAAAATTTTTAAAAATTTTTTTAAAAAAAAATTTTTTTTCTTTTTTAAAAAAAAATTTTTTTAAAAATTTTTTTTTTCCCCCAAATTTTTTTCCCTTTTTAAAAAATTTTTAAAAAAAATTTTTTTCCCTAAATTTTTTTTTTTTTAAAAAAAAAAAAATTTTTTTTTTTCCCCAAATTTTTTCCCCCCCCAAAAATTTTTTTTTTGGAAAAATTTTTTTTTTTTGGGGAAAAATTTTTTAAAAATTTTTTCCCCCCAAAAAAAATTTTAATTTTGGGAAAAATTTTTTTTTTTTTAAATTTTAAAAAACCTTTTTTTTTTGGGTTTTTTTTTTTGGCCCTTTTTTTTGGGGGGCCCCCCAAAAAAAATTTAAAAAAACGGGGAAAAAAACCCCCAAAAAAAAAATTTAAAAAAAATTTTTTAAAAGGGGGTTTTTTTTTTTTTTTTAAAAAAAAAAAAAAAAAAAAATTTCCCAAAAAATTTTTTTGGTTTTAAAAAAATTTTTTTAAAAATTTTTTTAAAAAAAAATTTTTAAAGGAAAAAAAAAAAAAAATCCCCCGGGGTTAAAAAAAAGGGGGGGGGAAAGGGGGGGGGAAAAAAAAAAAAAATTTTTTTTGGGAAAAGGGGGGGAAATTTTTTAAAAATTAAAAAAACCCCCAAAAATTTTTTTAAAAAATTTTTTTAAAAAAATTTTTTTTTAAAAAAAGGGGGGGAAAAAAGGGTTTTTTTTAAAAAAAAAACCCAATTTAAAAACCCCAAGGGGGGGTTTTTGGGGTTTCCCCCCTTCAAGGGGGCCCCCAAAGGGCCCCCCCCCCAAAAAAATTTTTTTCCCCCCGGTTTTTGGGGGGTTTTGGGGTTTTTTTTTTTTGGGGGAAAAAAAACCTTTTAAAGAAAAGGGGGAAAATTTTTTTTTTGGGGAAAAGTTTTAAAAAAGGGGTTTTTTTGGGGAAAAAAGGAAAAAAAACCGCGGGTTTTTTTTAAAACCCCCTTTAAAAAAAAATTTTTTTTTGGGGTTAAAAACTGCCCCCCAAAAAAACCCCCCCCCCCAAAAATTTTTTTTCCCCCCCTTTTTTTTTTGTTCTAGTTTTTAATTTTTTTTTGGGGGGAAAAATTTAAAAAAGGAAAATTTTGGGTTTTTGGGGGGCCCTTTTTTTTGGTTGGGTGGGGTTTTTTTCCCAAAAAAATTTTTTTGGGCCCAAGGGGGGGTTTTTTTTTTTTTTGGGAAACCCCCAAAAAAAATTTTTTTTTGGGGGTTTTAAAATTTCCCCCGGGGGGGGGGTTAAAACCCCTTTTTTGGGGTTTTTTTAAAATTTTTTTCCTTTTTTGGCCATTAAAAAAATTAAAAACCCGGGGGTTTTTTTTTAAAAATTTTTTTTTTTTTTGGGAAGGGGTTTTTCGGTTTTTTTGGGGGTTTTGAATTTTGGGCCAAAAACCTTTTTTTTTCTTAAAAATTTTTCCCCCCAAAGGGGGGGGGGCCCCTTTTTTGGGGTTTTTTTTTTTTTTTTTTTTTGGGGGGGAAAAAAAAATTTTTTTTTAAAAAGGGGGGGCTTTTTGTTTTTTTTTTTTTGGGGTTTTTTTTTTTAAAAAATTTTTTTTTTTTTTTTTTTTTTTTTTTTTTGGTTCCCCGGGGGCCCCCCTTTTTTTTAAAAGGTTTTTTAAAAATTTTGGGGGTTTTTTTTTTCCTTTTTCCCTTTTTTTTTCCCCCCCCTTTTAAATTTTTTTGCAATTTTTTTTTTAAAAAACCGAAGGGAAAAAAAAAGGGTTTTCCCCCCAAAAAAAATTTGGGGGAAAAAAGGGGGGTTTTTCCCAAAAAAAAAAAGGCCCCAAAAAAAATTGGGGGGAAAAAAAAAAAAAAATTTGGGGGGAAAATTTTTTTTTTCCCCTTTTTTTCCCCCCTTTTTTTCCCAAACCCCAAAAAAAATTTTTTTGGGGTTTTTTTTCCCCCCAAATTTTTAAAATTTTTTTTAAAATTTTTTTGGGGTTTTTTTTTTTTTTTTAAAAATTTTTTTTTTTTCCCTTTTTTTTCCCTTTTTTTCCCCCCCAAAACAAAAATTTTTTTTTTTTTTAATTTTTTCCCCCCCCCCAATTTATTTTTTAAAAAAAAACCCCTTTTTTTAAAAATTTTTTTTTTTTTAAAAAAAATTTTTGTTTTGGGGAAAAAACTTTTTTTTTAAAATTTTTTAAATTTTTGGGTTTTTGGGTTTTAAAAACCCTTTTTAAAACCTTTGGGGGGGAAAAATTTGGCCCCCCCCTTTTTTTTTAAATTTTGGAAAAGGGTTTTTTTTAAAAATTTTTTAAAAAAAATTTTTTTTAAAAAAAAAATGGCCACAAGTACAGGTCCTTTGCTTTCATCCGTACTTAGCGGGTCCTTTGTTCATAATAGCAGGTACTTTGCTTTCATCAAGTAGCAGGTCCTTTGCTTTCATCACGTCAAGTAGCAGGTCCTTTGCTTTCATCAAGTAGCAGATCCTTAGAAGAAGGTGATCATCACCACAGTGCCTGTCTACCTCATGCTCAAGATGTCTGCAATGTCCTGTGTGCCAAAACGCTGCTGTCAATAACTCTTGAACTTGTAACAGAAAACTATAACTGTAGGCTCGTTCTTCAACAAAACTTCAACAGCGCCTTTGGTTCTGACCAGAAGAAGAAATAAAATTGAGTCGCAGACATGAGTAATCGAACATCAAGCGCTGTTTATTTTTTTCTCACAGCTCATTGGTTTTGCCTAGTAAAAAATAAATACTTCCATATTTACCGTGCCTGTGCTGACAGGGCGGGCGGTAACTATATCATGGAATGTATGTAATATTAATGTTATCTCTTACAATACCGTTGTAAATTGACTTAGTTCTGTCTTACGTTACTTGTCCGTTGACGACCTTCTCTCTCTCTCTCTCTCCTCTAAGTCTATTTCTCGCCGCTTCTGACTTCTATCAAATCCCTCAACATCATCTCATATGAGTGTGTTATCATATATTTAACTCATATTCCAGCCACTTTATCCATGTCAAACTATTGATTCGCCAGTTTAAATGTCCTGATAGTTTCCTGCACAGCCTGCTATTCCAAATTCCAGCAAAGTCTGTCTGTTGTCTGGTGACGTCAGAATGACATTTCTCTCTGTTGACAACTAGTCTCCTAGTTTTCTGTGCGGTTTTCGCTTCTAGGATATACATCCAATTTCGGTGACGAAATTGTGGGGCGCTAGCTATATGGCATTATGCCCCCCCCCCTTTAAAATGATGCAATCATTTTCTAGATCGTGAGCAATAAATCTGACAATAGCAGTGCAGACGTAATAAGTCATAAGCTATGCTAAATAAGACAGTATGGCCCCCTGTAAACCCCACATAAAATTAAAAAAAAATTATTATATTATTATACGACGGGCACGCCCATCAATCCCGCGGTAGACGTCGTGTAGACAACCCACGGGGAGGCTGTACTAACTAACTATAACAAATTAGTCCTCATTTGTCCATTCAGACAAGCGTCCTAACTCTAGCTAAATAACTGGAGTAAGGGGAAGTGTGTGATACACAGGTACCAAGCCGTCAGTCCTAGTGACTGCTCAATAACTCTCTCTGCAATATCATTCTCCTGCTATGATCTTGTCCGTATTGCATATATAGGTGAGGTCAATTGCCTTAATTGTAGCCGTAGTGGTAATCTACCCTGTTGTGGACCTATAGTCCATCTGTTGACTCTCATCAATTTAATGGCAAATAATGGCGAAATTATAATGTGGTATAATCTTCGTCTGTGAGCTAAGGATCGTACGTGAATATGTTGACAGCGATCAGGATATTACCCAAATTATAACACTCTTAATCAATAACTTCTAACAATAAAAAAGTAATTTAAATTATGTGAACCAATCTAAATTAATATAATAATACATTCAATAATGATAATATCACAATTCATAGTCCTCAGTTTCACTATGCTAATAACTAATTATCTCAATGCACAGTTATCAATTGACGTAAATATAATAACATTGCTATGTGTATTGTTCTTAGCTAAACCACGCTAAGATAGTTAATATGACTAACACAATATCTAAGTATAGTTCATAGTCTTATTAATCACAGGCATCGTGATATTCGTGTGAATATATATATATATATATATATATAATATATATATATATATATATATATATATATATATATATATATATATATATATATATATATATATATATATATATATCATTGGCACCTTGCCGTCTTGACAGACGATAGTTTGTGCTTTAAAAAGGCATAATAACTTTTACCTATGGCGGTAGCGAAGTGTGACTGATAAGGCCAATTTGCGCTGTAAATGTCCGTTCACAGTGGGTGCAATGTGAACACGTGGTCATTTCCACCATCATGCACCATCTTACGTCTCAAACGCTTGGTGTGTGACTTATCTGCAATAATTTTCTCCTTTGACTTTATTCCATTTCTGATATTTGCCCTCCATGCAACACGTTCAGCGGCGACTTGCTCCCAATGTGCATTATCAATGCCTGTATCAATCATGTCCCGCTTACACACATCTTTGTATCGTAGTAGAGGCCGACCCTGAGATCTCTTACCCATCTGTAATTCACCAAAAAAGATGTCCTTTGGTATTCTACCATCATCCATCCTCCTAAGATGTCATATCTATCTAAGTCTGCGAAGACTGAGCATGGAATAAACCGTCACGCAGCCTGATCTTTCCAATACTTCAGTATTTGTGATTTTGTCTTGCCACTTAATACCAAGAATTCTTCGCAGACACCGCATATGAAAGCTGTTTAAACGTTTCTCTTGGTGTAAGTTGTCCAGGTTTCACTGCCATAAAGAAGAGTACTAAGGACACAGGCTTGATAGACAAGGACTTTTGTTTTGGCAGTAAGCTTCCTGTTCTCCCAGACTCTTTTTCTTAACCTGTTCATTGTTGTTGCTGCCTTACAATCCGGATGTTGATTTCCTGATCTAGGGATAATTTGCTATTTACCACTGATCCTAGATAGTGTAAAATGGTCTACCATCTCTAGTTCGGCGTCGTCAATAAAGATTGATGGTACCCATGTGCAACTTGTGATATAATCTGTGTCTTCTTTTTGCTAATTGTTAAACCAAATTCAGAACAAGCATTGGAAATGCAGATAGTAGACATTGCACAAAGCCTGGGCTAAAATATAGAGATCATGTGTTGCCCATGAAGCATGATCCCTCTCTCGGCCTGCCTAGTTCACACCAGAGGAAAGGTTTGTGCTTTAAAAAGGCATAATAACTTTTACCTATGGCGGTATCGCATGTGACTGATAAGGCCAATTTGCGCTGTAAATGTCCGTTCACAGTGGGTGCATGTGAACACGTGGTCATTTCCACCATCATGCACCATCTTACGTCTCAAACGCTCGGTGTGTGACTTATCTGCAATAATTTTCTCCTTTGTCTTTATTCCATTCCCCTACATCTGGAACAAGACAAGCTGTAGAAGCTGCCGGATCAGCAAAGCAATTCTCTAACTGTCCGCCTGTCGGAGCTTCGATCCTAGACCAGCTGCCAACCAAGGCTTAGGGCCTGGTCTGCCCTGCCATGACATTTTGTCTTTAGCTTGCATTTCCTCGCACCAGGGTAAGGCTTGTACCATCCCAATTGCGCTGTTCCGCCCGAAGCTGTTGGCACAATGTGGGGTGTCGGGTTTGGTAAGCGCCGCCCAACGTTCAGCGCTAACAGAAAGCAGGTAGTACCGTCTACTGTTATACGGTAGCTCAGTCATATCTGACTAAGACCTGTCATATTACATATTAAAGACCTTTAAGACCTGAAATAGTACACACACACACACACACACACACACACACACAACACAATAACAACATATATATATATATATATATATATATATATATATATATATATATATATATATATATATATATAACCACATTATCTAAGAATATCAAAGTTCCATCTTTAAAATGTCAATTAATAGTAAAACCGAATTCCTTCGTTCTGGTGAAGTTTATCATCCAGAGCGGATAGTAGGAAATAGTACAATCATCATCTCGATCCAATGAACACGACGACTGACTTCAAACTGTCTAATAATACTATGCTAAATAATTTGTTGTTTGCTATGCAAATTGCTATCTAATCGGGTGCATGTGTAGTATAAATTTATCGGCCTAAATAATATATATACTAACGCGGACAAACATTAAGAAAAAGAAACTACTGTGTAGAAGAACTAAAGTCGACTAAGAAGATCTGCCAAGTTATTATCCTTGCCAGGAATATGACAGATATCGAACTCATAATCTTGTAAGAGAAGTAAATTCTATAAGAATATGTAACGAAGTAGACCAGAATTATAACAAAATGTTCTACTGAGTACATATCTATAGAATTTATCAACGCTCTCTATTATTAATATAATTAACAACAAAGTGTCTGAAGAATAGAGAAACGGAAATATTTACCAAGATGATGACTTGTAACAGTATAACTGAGATAGAGTGAAGAATACTGAAAAGTTTGGCTTCATATCAGCGAAATTTGGAAGAACTTATTTTATAAGACATTAATGTATCTGTAGTGAAGAATGTGCTGATATAATTAATTACTACTTTCATTTTTTTCTTTCACTCATTCTTTTCTTCTTTACTCCGTTTTTCATCCTTTCAAACTTATAGTGTCTCCTTTCTGTATGTAAGCTCTTTTTTGACTTACACACTTTTATAGATTTCATTTGTGTGTATACTGTGTAATGCATACGATGTAATGAGGTATGTTTAGTAAATCTGCACCATAAGTAAGCTAAGTAGATAGAGCAAGCAAAGATAAGTGTATTTTGTTTATTGTAATATTCTCTGCTCTCATTCAACATGTTTATAACTTGTGTGTAATTTTTCTTGATTTGCGAGTGAATATTTGTGATATGCATCTTGATTCGTGTGAACACGTTTGCAATATGTTTCTTGACTTGTGCGTAAATATTTGTAATGGCACAAATATCATACATCTTAAGTGAGTAAATGTTCGTAATGATGCCTTAAACCTGAGATAGTGTTGATTTCACCAAGGTCATGATCAGGGCGATAAATAATGGTTACTATGTCCCACTGCCCCTGTTTGTTACCAGTGTGTATGAGTTTTGTTCTCTTTGTGTGATGCCTTTGAATGGTGTCATTTGTCGACATCTGAAGTTGTCTTGTAGCTTGCTTGTGTTTTTCATTTACACTCACATAAATAAACTTATTTGATGGTGAATTCACTTTCTTGTGTTTGTATTTGTTTACCTTGTGAGTATTATGTTGTACCCATTTTTGTACTATTATGTTGTCACTCTTTTGTGTTACATCGTGTTTGTTAACAGTTGATATAACCTTTTCAATTGTGTATCTTCTTCTTCTCTCGTCATGTGAACTTGGGTTCTTGTGAGTACCTTGTTAGGTTTGTGTTCGATGGTCACTCCTTGAACGTAAACTTTGATATTCTGGATATTACCAATTGTCAACTCAGCACGCGAGTTTGTTAATACTGCTGCACATATTTTACAATCATAATATGGGCATTTTATCATAACCCATGCGGTCTTGTAAGTTTCTATAGTACCCCCAAATGTTCTACAATAAATGTTCTCAAGTGTGAAGTCTTTTTTTTTTGTTTACTAGTTTGTGACTAACTCCCACAATATCAGATCCTGTGTCTCTACAACACGTTGTTTGTGAACCATTAACCCACGCTTGTTGGATCATAAAAGTATTTGTATGAGCGTATAGTGCATTAGCTTCATGTATATGTCTCTTGTGTACTGATTGAGATTATCATCATCAACATCATGAACATCCTTATTTGTTTGTTATTGTATGTCTGAATAATAGCTGCATGTGTGTCCTCTAAGTCGTCAGAATCGATACTGGAGATCATATGTATTTCTCATCGCGCATAACTTACTAGTATGCCCGTACGCCCGACATGAAAAACATTTAACACTCCTCTTGTAGGAGTCATACTTACTTCTTTTCTTTGCGTTATGTCTCTTAAATATGCAGCATATCCAGGATGTTAATCACACATTTCCAAAGACCAGTGTAACAGTTTACAATGTTGAAATCGAGTGAAGAGCCCATTTCTAGGTCTTTCGGCATCTATATTCGAGTTCTGATATGGACCTCTTTTTCTGTTTGAAAATTTCTTAAACTTACCATTACCTTTGTGATTCTGGATTCTGTCGCTAGCCCCTATCACAAGTTTTGGTTGTGCACAGTCAGCAAATATGTTACGGATGGCGTTATAGAACGGTTCACCCCGTGACTCCATCTCACTAAGTGACTAACATGTATTCTCTACGAGGAATAGAGACATAGCTTTAAGTACAGCAGACAGAAGTTTGTCTCTCAGTATCAAGTCACGTATTTTATCGAAATCAGAACCAACATCTGCTGCTCTTAAGCATTTGTCAATGTAAGAAGATATTTCAGACACAAAGTCGAGGAATGTTTGGTTAGACTTAGGTGTAAGGGTCTTAAATGTTGTACGTAAACCAGCTTCGTCAGGTCTAAAATGTGCAAGAACCCTATCTCGCATGTATTTGTAGTTGGTCCTCAAATTCTCAGGGATCAACTCATTCACCTTTAAAGGATCTAATGCAAGATGTCGATGAAATAATATTGGTAAGTCCTGTTCTGGAATTTATAGTATTTTGATAGAACTTCAAAATTTGTAATCCAGGAACTAACTGATTCACCTTGTTGGAAATTACGAATCAGTCCTTGGTGCTTCTTGACTGGATCATTATGATTTGCTTGTATTCTTTCTCGTTCTATCTCAGCTTCACGATCCATCTCCAATGTCTTAACCTTCAAATTACTCTCAAGTTCCTTGTCTTTCAAAAGTGCCTCGGCTGCAAGTTGCTCTTTCTTAAAGGCAAGTTGTCTTTCTTTCATTTCTGTCTCTGCCGCTAATTGCCTTTCTTTCATTTCTCTGTCGCTATTATCTCTCGTTCCAAAGCTAATTCTTTTTCTTTACATTCTTTTTGCAATACAAGCTCCTTGTCCTTGCTTTCTTTCTCCGCTACTAACTTTTCTACTCTTTCTTCCCGCTGCTAGGTCTGAAAACCTTTCATCTCTTGTTTCGCTCACGCTCTAAGCTCCGAACCGGTCAAACCCGACTTCTCACCCATTTTCATGAAGTCTTGTAGCGTCGACATGTTGTCCTATCTGCGCTATAAACTATCTAGCTGAAATAAAATAGCGAAGTGCACAGGAATCAACAAGATGCAAGTATGTTGAAAACAGAGTAGAAGATATATCAAAATACAAATGTTGAACGAAATGTCAACTTCAAACTCAACCCCGGGAAGGTTAACCCGGTCAACAAATGCCCGCAGAAGTCGGATGTGTCGGCATAACGGCGCAAGGACGCAGCTCTGCTGTAAACAGGCACAACGCAATCACGTCCGAATAAAAAACTCCGGATGAACGCAGAAGAAGAAGAAGAAGAAGAAGAAGAAGAAGAAGAAGAAGAAGAAGAAGAAGAAGAAGAAGAAGAAGAAGAAGAAGAAGAAGAAGAAGAAGAAGAAGAAGAAGAAGAAGAAGAAGAAGAAGAAGAGGAAGAAGAAGAAACTCAACAATAATGTAGAATTGAATAACAAAATAAAATTAGCAAACTTAGTGCCATTAAATTACTGTCCTAACCGTTACACTAAGTAGATAACATAAATAGTATGAAAAATATATTCTTTATAAAGAATCTAATAACACATGACAGTTAACGGTTACGAAAAAACAGGTGACGTGTGACGAAAACATGTATCTTATTCTCATAAAAGAAATTTAACATTGACTAGCGATACACAGGTAACTAAACGATATAAGTACTAAACCACTACTCAGCTTTCGACAAAAACGTGAGATCGCAACAAAAGAAATTCGTAACGAGCTGACGAGTGTAAGTACGAAACGGATTCTATGCTATACAATGACTTTACTATACCACGGAGATAGCCCACCAACCACCCTCTTCGTCAATGAAACGACGAATCGGCCATTGATAAAATAATATGTATATTACGTATACACCCAATCAAACAACAATCAACATAACCATCAACAAATATACTGGCCTTATGTCCTTATGTTGTAGTGATACGTAGACCAAGAAAACGTTGAAGTGGATATGGTATCTGACAATGTTAGATACCAACGGTGGCTTGATGTCGGTATGTAATTGACTACACGTGAAAATGCCCTATGTCCTGCTGTCCGTGTATGTAGAGATGAGTATCCGTCTTGTAGAAGTAAGAATCGTCTGTGCTGACTTCCAGACCTGAGGAAGTATACTGTACCGAATATATACTTTCGGTATTAAAATGTGGCACCGTGGCAACGCGCCCGCTGTTTCGGATGAATTTTTAATAAACAGCGCCGGTGTCACTGGTTAAGGTGTGGACCTTACGTCGATAAATCCCTGGGCTGCTCAGTCTGCATGGTGGTGGAATGTAGAACGATTCTAATAATGATCTCATGTGTAAGCTGGTGCTAACGTCCATATGTGTCAAGTCTTTAAAATGATGTCCTATCCTGTCTGTGATAATGTCCGATAGTGTGCTGGCGTCCGCTTAAAAATGTCGGTCGAACAGTAGATATTTCTTCATGAAATATCTGGTGAACAAAGTCCAAATAAGCGTCTCAATAAAATCCAGATTTCCTTGAGAATGATGATGGAAGGAAGCATCAATGGAGGTCAAGTCTACAATGTCCAACATCCATATTGGCATCTGAGTTTATATACATTTACAGATCAGTCTATAATCAATAGCATCTATAATGTCCAAACACTCAGTAAATGTCCTTTATATATGTAGATGGCTGAGTGGCTTAATACATAAACTCAGTATGTATGGCGTTGTACTGTGCAACGATCCTTAAGCATGATCAGGATACAGTGTAGGCTTGTTAAGACGTCAAACAGTTTGATGACAATTTCGTGGAGGGAAGTGTTCTCGTGAAGCTAACATCTCTCTTCTGTTGTGTGTACATATGGTTGTCAAATTGATCCAAAAATGATGTCGAATACGTGTAAGTGTACGTCCTACCTCTTAACTGAATGGTCTGTGGCAGACACAATATAATCATCCAGTATACGAACAAGCACAGACATTATATTTTTGTGTTGTAGACTTTGGAGTTGTGATGATGTTATGGCGTGTGCATATTCAGTCGTTGCTGGCTAAAAGTAGCTGACATTCCCGGAAACGAGGCCACACTTGCCAAAACGCTGCTGTCAATAAATCTTGCATTTTTAACAGAAAACTATAACTATAGGCTCGTTCTTCAACAAAACTTCAACAGCGCCTTTGGTTCTGACCAGAAGAAGAAATAAGATCGAGTCGCAGACATGAGTAATCGAACATCAAATGCTGTTTATTTTTTTCTCACAGCTCATTGGTTTTGCCTAGTAACAAATAAATACTACAATTTGTACAGTGCCTGTGCTGACAGGTCGTGCGGTCACTATATCATGAAATGAATGCAATATTAATGTTATCTCTTACAATACCGCTGTAAATTGATTTAGTTCTGACTTACGTTACATGTCCGTTGACGACCTTCTCTCTCTCCTCTAAGTCTATTTCTCGCCGCTTGTGACTTCTATCAAAATTCCTCGGCAGTCGATTCATTCATTCTCAGCATCATCACATATGAGTGTGTTATCATATCTTTAACTCATATTCCGGCCACTTTGTCCATGTCAAACTATTGATTCGCCAGTTTGAATATCCTGATAGTTTCCTGCACAGCTTGCCACCCCAAACTCCAGCAAAGTCTGTTTGTTGTCTTGTCACGTCAGAATGACATTTCTCTCTGTTTACAACTAGTCTCCTAGTGTTCTGTGCAGTTTTCGCTTCTAGGATATACATCTAGTTTCTGTGACGCAATTGTGGGGCACTAGCTATATGGCACTGTGTCCATCTTCGTGCCTGTCCATCCCGGCCCCTTTTCCCAGAAACCACACCTCCCATCACCGTTCTTCATACACCGCTATGAAGTACAGTATGATAATAGTAATTTAGTGTCCGCCGGTCTTCCCACACCGCTATGAAGTACAGTATGACCAAAGTAATTTAGTGTCCGCCGGTCTCTTCACACCTCTATGAAGTACAGTCTGACCAAAGTAATTTAATATCCTCCAGTCTCCTCACACCGCTATGAAGTACTGTATGACCAAAGTAATTTAGTGTCATCCGGTCTCCTCACACCGCTATGAAGTACAGTCTGACCAAAGTAATTTAATATCCTCCAGTCTCCTCACACCGCTATGAAGTACTGTATGACCAAAGTAATTTAGTGTCATCCGGTCTCCTCACACCGCTATGAAGTACAGTCTGACCAAAGTAATTTAGTGTCCGCCGGTCTCTTCACACCGCTATGAAGTACAGTCTGACCAAAGTAATTTAATATCCTCCAGTCTCCTCACACCGCTATGAAGTACTGTATGACCAAAGTAATTTAGTGTCATCCGGTCTCCTCACACCGCTATGAAGTACAGTCTGACCAAAGTAATTTAGTGTCCTCCAGTCTCCTCACACGGCTATAAAGTATAATATGACCAAAGTAATTTAGTGTCCTCCGGTCTCCTCACACGGCTATAAAGTACAATATGACCAAAGTAATTTAGTGTCCTCCGATCTCCTCACACCGCTATGAAGTACAGTCTGACCAAGTAATTTAGTGTCCTCCGGTCTCCTGACTAAGGTCTTACGGACGCGATTCATAAGCCTGCTTACCCTTTTTCGAAACACAGCTGAGACCGATTTGGCAGCAGACCGCGTTGCGCAAGGTTTTAACGAGTTAGAATGGGAACAACAAAGCAAACATGTAGTGTCCGAAATATGATACTGTCTATGTGACAGTTTATTTCCATGTTTAGATCTGATAACAATTTAGTCTTTTTCTTCTTCTAATTCCGCAATTTTCTAAGAATTGCTAAGTAACATTTGGGCTCAAACACCCCACCTTTCTCCTCCTGTAATTGTGTAATTGCCTGTGACTCACTTAATAAAGTTTACTATCTGCATTACTAAGGCCAGTCTACGGCAACGTTCTTGTAAACATTCCCCACTGGTGTTGATTATGCAAACAAGATATCCAAAGTCTAAGACATTTTCAACTTCTTCGTTCATTGTTTTTCACCCTCGTTCACTTTGAACTCAAGTATAGTCCATACACATGCGACTACTTCAAGTGTACTAGACTGGCTTCTCTGTGTGGATCAGCTTTCCCTATTACCAGAGTCCCTCGCCATCAGGCGAACCCACTCCGAATTCAGATTTCTTCGTTGTTGATTGTGATCTTTGGTTGGTATTTTTGTCTGTAGACTTTGTTTTATACATGTTACCCTTTACTTTACTTACTTGTAAAAGTTCCATGTCCTTTACCCCAACCCCTATTCACTGTCTTTTATTTACCAAGCAATTTAATGTTCAGTAGTTTGCTATTGCCTCTTGGACGACAAGACAACATTTAAGTTCAGGTGGCCATGGAAAGAACCAAATGGCACACCGTCAAAAGAAAGTTTAAACGCTTCAAACCTTTCATCCACGTAGATTTGTTCTATACCAAACACGCGTCCAGACGCGTAAAAGGATCTTTTCATTACACACCCTACAAGATAAATTCCGTAAAGTCAATTGTGAACATTTAAGAATAAAGATCTGTCTGTGGGAATTTAAAACATGCACTTTAAGTATGGAGGCTGCCCGTCAAGTCGATTGAAGCCCCAATTCACGTGTTGCTCACTGTCTAGACATCTCGCTGTCTGCATGCTCAGACGGTTTTCCCAGAGCCACGTGACATGTATATCTATGGTTACCGTTACTCACGTTACATTGTCTACTTATGGTTTACTCTGTATGTATGTTTGTCTGTGCGCGTATATATAAATTTAATTGTATTTCCTTCGGACGTCACCATCAACAGTTGCAATATGCTGCTATTTGTGATTTACTTGACAATTTTAGTTAAGTAGTTTGATGTATCCACCGGGATAAATGGACAACTCTGCAGCTGAGCAGAGAAGGGCACTCACTTTCCCTAAAAGTTGGAAATCGCTGTCAAAGGCTGAGGTAACAAACTCCCATGTGGATGTGGAAGTCAAGAGGAAACCACCACATCATCTTCTCAAGAATTCATAATATGACCAGAAAACCAAAGACCGAAATCTGTGGAAAGTCATGAACATCTACGCCAGCCGGCATGGTATTTGATGATGATAATGATGATGAGTTTGATGTGTATGTCTTATGTAATATGTCACCATCAGTTTATATACGGAAAAGAGTAGTGAAATATAACGTAGAATCTATTTTGCTGCATAGCAGTGAATCACGGAACGTTAATGAAGGCATTAAGAAGCGCTGGGAAGCAACATAGATGTAGCCACTGAGAACATGTTGCGAATGTCTTGAACTGACAGATTAACTTAAAACGATTGCTTAGGCAAGTACAATCAAAGTAGAACATTGTATACAATGATAAGACAGAGACAAACATCATTCTTTGGCCATATCATAAGAAGAAAGGCGTAGGAAAACATCGTGACAACCAGAAAGATCAATGAGAGAAGACACAGAGGCATACCGAGAGAAATGAATATGGATGGATTGAGACGATAGCATGGGAGGTGTGACATAAAATATTATGTCCAGCCCCTGGAACGTACTGACAGCCAACAAGTGATATAGTGAGAAAAGCTGCTTCTACGTAAAAGGGTCCTCGATGCGGCACCGCCTGTTTTCTTAAGTTAACACTCAGCCACTTCGCCCCTGTCCCCTTTGTGAAATTGTCAACGCTGGAATTGTAAACATTGGCTTAAAATAGCATCTGCCTACATTGTCACACGGGATCAAGAATTTACATCAACACAATGTCAAGAGAAGACAACAACCTCTATAATTCCAGGAATGTAAACAACAACAACAACAACAACAACAACAACAACAACAACAAAAACAACAACAGCAACAACAGCAACAACAGCAGCAACAGCAACAACAACACACACACACACACACACACACACACACACACACACACGAGTGATGTCATATTTTCGGCTGACATTGAGTCTTTTTATAAGTGCGGCAAAGGCACTTCCTATTAGCATAATCTATGTTAATGACGGAGACCGGAGATGTTTTGCAGGATAGGGCAATATTGGCTTGCATTTGTCAGAATGTTTTCGTCAGAAAAGGACATCTTGTGCAGTCCAAAAATATGGTGTGTTTTGTTTTTGTTAATTCTTGACGCCTTTGGGAAATGTCAAATTGTATCCTACGGGGTATGTGAGCCGGTCACTCAGAAAGCAATGGCAAACTACTGAGCGTAGTCTTATCAAGAAATGAACAAAGAAAGATTCTAATGTTGACAGCGATGTCCTGTAAAGGATATGCGGCAAAAAATGAAAAGTATAAAGGATAGGAATCTGTGACAGAGATTTCTCTGTGAAGGTCTTGAGAGATTCTCAGATGATAGATGAATATTCTTTGACATAGAAAATATCTTTCTTTGTTGGTTTAGGTACATCCTGAGCGAAGAACTTCTCCTTTATTTAGAGTTTTATCAATCAATCATGTGCCATGTCAGAAAGCGTGGATCAGCTCAGTGTTCTTGTCTCGTCCATGCCATGTGGCCAAGCCATCCAGGTATTTTCATCACGGTCTTTCTCTTGGTCTGTTCCCTTCGATCTTGCCAGTTGTACCTAAGTTCTCCAATCCAATTCTTCTCATAACATGTCCAAACAATTTTGACTGTCTACGTCTAATTTCTCTAATCTAAAGGGGGCCGCCTGGTCTCGGGGTATGGTGTCCGCATCGAGTGCTGGAGGTCCCGGATTTGGGCCCCCGGTGAGGACCAGGATTTATTTAAAAAATCCCCCGGGGACTTCCAGTAATGTCCCCTGGTCTCTGGGTAGTGAGATCGGACGCACCGTGTATGTTGCGCACGTAAAAAATCCCTTGGCAGTTGGAAATCGAAAAAGAGTAGCCTAACGGCGCTGCCCGGGCAAAATTTCGATTTAAAAATCTACCCAAAGTATTTCAGGATCCTCGCCGGTGCTACGGAGTTCGTGCACTGAGCTGAGTTTCTCCAGACTCAGGTTTGAGTTAGGAGGAGAAACGGGAGCACTTATGGGTTGCACCCGTGTGCCGTTATGTTGATCCATAAACTAAACAAAACTAAACTTCTCTAATCAATTTACGATTTGCTTTTGCCTCCTGTAGTACTTTGTCATTGGCTTTTCTGTCTGTCCATGGTATTCTTTGCATTTTCCTCAGAAACCCATTCCTGCCGCCATCAGATTTTTTTCAGCCTGACTGCTCATTGTCCAAGATTCACACCCATAAAAAAGAACAGGCTCTATTTTCTACTCAACACTCTTTTTCTCGTTTCAATTGACGTCATTTTATTATTTAGAATGTTTATCATCTTGCTAAAGGCCACTTTCGCCATTGCGATTCTTGTTCTAATCTTTCAAGGCATCTCCCATCAGATGTTATGATTATTCCGAGATAATTGTACCGATTCACTTGTTGAAGAATATTCCCATTTACTTGTATATTACATAGTGGTATTTCGTTCTTCCTAGTGAGGGCCATAACCAATTTAAAATTTAGCAATTTAACAATTTTTACAATTTAATTCTAACCCAGTTGCTCACTCTGTACAACAACCGCATCTTCCAATTGTTGCAGATCTTGCTCATTGTCTGCAATCAATACTGTATCATCCGCATATCTAATGTTATTGATGTTTCGTCCTCCAATACTGATTCCATTTATATTTTTTACATTTCTGAAAATATTTTCACTGTATAGGGAAAAAAGATCTGGAGACGTTACACACCCCTGACTAACCCCTCTCTTAATAGGCTGATATTGTCTCACTTCAACATCAATCCTTATGGCAGCTTGTTGTTTCAAATATATATTTTTTTGTAAGTCTAATGTCTTTCCCATAAATTTGGGTAGATCTGCAAGCATTTCCCCCATTTTGCATGCCTAACTCTATCAAAAGCCTTTGTGTAGTCAATAAAGCAAAATGTATATCCTTGTTTACTTCTATAGCACGTTCAATAATTGTTCGCAACACATACACCGCATTTACTGTACCATTTCCTTCTAAAAACCCACATTATTCTTCACCTATTTCAGGTTGTATTTTATTTCTCACTGTTTGCATGATAATTCGTAGCAAAATGTTTGTGATGTGACTCATTATACTAATTGTTCTATGTTGATCACATTCCAAGGGTCCTGATTTCTTTGGGATTGAAATAAATACAGAATTACATAATACAGAATGCATATCTACAGTAGCATATAATGTGTTCAGCAGTCTAGTGACTTGCTCTATTCCATATTGTTCTAAAGCTTTAATCATTTCTGTTGTGATGTTATTTGTACCGGGGCCTTGCCAGCGTTCATATGCTTAAGTACTTTTCGGACCTCCATCTTAAAATTGGCGGCCGTTATTATTAAAATCTAATATCATACTGTTCTTCTGTTTTATTATCATAAACGTTTTTCATATAATCTGTCCATACCTGTAGAATCTGATCTTTATCTATTATGATTTTGCCATGTTTAGTATTTAGACAACCTGCTGATGTACTTCTTTTTTTTATTAGCAAGTTCCTGAATTCTTTTGTGCACTAATTTGGTATTTTGACTGTTGTGTTTTTTTCAATTTCTAAGCACTTTTCCTCAAGCCATGCTTCTTTTGCCTCCTTACATAATATTCTGACCTGTCTGTGAATTTCTTCATATTTGGCAGAATTATTTTTGTTGAGTCTTCTTGTTTCCTTATGTGTAAAATTCTTCAGTCATCCATTTCTTACGACCCACCTTCTTTAATTTTGTAATAATTGTTTCTGCAGCCAGACTGATTGAATTCTTTTACATTTCCCACTGATCATCCACATCCTGGAATAGGATCTCTAGATGATACAATTATTAAATCTGTTCGGTACTTCTATGTTGAATTTGTTTTGTATTTCATTGTCATTACTCAATGAACAAAAATCATATTTAGTGTTTCCTGTTACATACTTGACTTTTTTCAACTTTATCCTCAATGATCCTTTAAGTAATCTGTGGTCACTATAAAAATCAGCACTGGAACTTTTTTTGCTATTGTTAACGCGTTTCAAAATCTTCTGCTAATCAGAATGTAGTAAATCTGGATTCTAATCTTGCTATCAGGATTCTCCATGTCCATAATCTTCTGGGGTGTTGCTTAAACCAGGTGTTTCCTACAATCTTTTCCTGTTCTTTTGCCCACTCTAGAGTCTGCATCCTCTTTCATTTCTCTCTCCTAAACCATAGTTTTCTACTGTGCATCTATCACCTTGATTTCCTACGTTTGCATTGAAGTCCCCTGTTATGATTTTTATTTCTGAATTTTTACATTTCTTTAAGGCGACTCTATGTCATTAAAAAATTTCCTCTACACTGTCTTCGCTGGATTCTCTTGTTGGGATAAACCTGAATAACATTTATTTTAAAAAGGTCTGCCACTTAATAAACTAGTAGAACTCTGTCCGACACCCCGAATTTGTATTTTTTCCGGTGTCACAGCCTCACATGGGGCCGGTAACAAACATAAAGTAAGATATAGTGGCGAAGGGCTAAAACTCCCGCTAAAGGGGAAAAGAAGTGAGTCACTCGAAGACTTGAAGAATCAAGAGCCTTCTCGAAGGACTGGTCGAATGTCCCACTGTCCCGTGGACACTGATGTGGCCCGCCGATTGCGGGGTCCACGAGGAACTCGGACAGAGTTACCCCCCGTGTCGGATTGCGACACGTGTGAAACGGCAAAGACAGACTGGACATCGGGGAAGCAACAGGGCTTACCTTAGAGGGACTTGATAGTTCAGACCCATGTGTATTTAGGGTCGTAGACATAGGCTAGATAGTTGCTTAGAATTGTTTGTTATAATCATGTGTGATTTTAAAACCCTCTGTGATATGCAACTTGTCAAGTGCGGGCTGTTAAACCCACTTCGCCAGCGCACTGTATATATCATATTAATAAATGTTGCTATATTGTATCTAACGGAGTTGTTGTTGCCTGTTTGAGCCCGAGTTCAGATCCCCTAGAGATCCGAGACTGTGACACGCTTTTTGGGGGCTAAGCTCCGGTTTTGGCACAAGCTTTACGTTTATACAGCTTTTTGTTGCCAAGTAAAAAATTAATTAAATGATATCAAGTTTAATACAGAACAAGTTTAATAACTTTGCAGCTATCTAGTAATAAACTAGTATTAGTCCCTCTTCAGTTACATTTAAATTTGATGTTAATATTATGAAATTTGACATGACTTTGACATTTACGTGACTGTTACTAATTTTTTTTTGATTCTACTAGCAGATTGTTCCGCGAATTGTGGTGTATGTAGCCTATCCTCCAACAGTGGCGAGAGAACAAGACTACATTCGCAAGTTCAGGGAAAATAAGATGAGTTTCATATCATGCCCATTGCAACCCTAAGCGGTACTTACCATCATCCATCCATGTAACATTGTTGCTTTGCATTGATTTGTATGTATATTCATAACCTCATAAGCAACAAAACTTTTTTTGTGTATTTGCTCATGTAAACATTAAGGGAGATAACTAAATGTTCGACCCCCCAATTTTTTTTCTAAGGGATTTAATTTCAGTAAAATTAACAACAAGTAAAAGACAAGATGTCAACGTTAAAAAAATGTATGAGTTAGGTATTAGATTAGGTTATAAAGAGGAGAAACTGTCAGAATGGGCACAGAAGACGCACTCAGAAAACATTGCCCGAGAAGAAAGAGCGATAAAAAGGAAGAGATAAAGATGCAATCAGAGAGAAAAGAAAAGAAGATGCAAATGGAGGCAGAAGAGGGGATGATGCAAATGGAGCTTGGGGCGGGCCAAACAAGCCCAATTAAATGGGGATACACAGATAAGACTAAAAAAAAGGGAAAATTGATTCCAACGTAGAAATGTCAGTAAATAAAATGAGAAGTAAGGAAGAGGAACAAAAATACAACAAATATAAAGGCCTCGTTAAAGCATTCTGTTCAGGAGATTCTATCAGCGCATACCTGGAAAACTTTGAGTGTTTAATGTCCTACCATAAGGTCGCAAAAGTCGATTGGTCATTTATTTTAATGAAAAATTTAGCTCTTGAACCCTTAAAGGTAATAGAGACAGTTCCACAAGATATGAGGAAAGATTATGATTATTTAATGCAAAGAATACTCCAACATTTCTCACTAGATACAGCGGGTTATCAACAACAGTTCGCAAAATTATCCCCACAACCTAACCAAACTTTCATAGACTACGTGTCTACAGTTCAGGACGTTTGTACAAAGTGGATAAACTCAGCTAAAACTAATAACAACCATGACAAACTGAAAGAACTCATTATAATTGAAAAAATTGTTAGTACAATCCCAACACCTTTTTCTAAATTTTGAAACAAATGGATTGTAAAACTATTCAAGAAGTAGAAACCAAGGGGAGCGCATTTTTTACAGCGAACCGCGATATTTTCCAGTTAAGCATGAGTCAAAACGAAACAGCAGCAGTTACAAACACTAGATACTCAAAACCAACTGAAAATAAGTTTAAAGAACGTTCGAAGTTCACGAAACCAGTTAAGTGCCAGTATTGTCATCTGACACACGAAGAGTACGCGATGTGTGACAAATCACCAAATTATCCACATCATTTCCAAATGATAGTGGAGAAACAAAAGAACAAGAGAAATGCGTATCAGAGAGCGGTCAAATGCTTTTTTTGTTCCAGTTTTGGACACTATTCACGATTTTGTGAAGGGCGAAAGATAATGAAGCAGGCCAATGCCGCACTAATTGACACTTCCTCAGATGAAGACATTGAACAACTGAACGAAGGGACAATCAGAATGAAAGTTTAAGTGAGCTAGGGAATGCAGTGCAAATCATTGACACCATTACAGATAACAAATGTAACACCTGTAGAAATTCCAGCTTGATACAACATTGCTATGCGGCCACACAATCCCTATTTCTAACGAAATGGCCAACGCAGCTTTATCATCATCAGGCAAATTAAAATTCTCAACGGGGTTTGTAAATAACAAAAAGTGCACATTAATACGCGATTCCGGCGCAACTCTGTGTGGAATTAAGAAAACATTGGTTAACGACAAAGACTACACACACAAATACGTAACTTGTCGCACATTCGCAGGCCCATCAAAAAATACCCCCTGGCACTTGTCGAAATTCGCACACCGTTTATATCAGGACTAGTTTTGGGCGCAGTACTAGAAAATCCTGTCGCTGAGATTATCCTTGGGAATCTCCCCAATATAAGATCTTGCTCTGAAAAAGAAATCAAGATTGGGAGAAAAAAAACGGTATCCAGAACCCAAACAGCGATTCTAAAGGAAAACCATACGTGCTTGTCTCAAACTGCCAAAAGTACAAGGGAGACAACCAATGACGAATTAAAAATGAATTCACCGAGGTGCATAATGCAGGGGCGGTTGAATCTGTCAGTGATACCACCAACTTAAAACCTCGAACTGAGGATGCCATCGATCCACAAATTGCCAAGCCTGTAAATGTGCAACAACACACACAAACACTAATGCAATAACACGACAGACAACACAAAACCCACACCGACCAACTTCAGGAATCACTAGAAATCATTTCACCAAACACTACCATCACTAATTTTGGAGAAGAACAGAAAGCAGATCCTACACTTTCACAATTTTTAGGTTAGTAGGACTTAACCCAAAAATTTGACTAAAAATGCGTCGTGGACATTTAGATTAAAGAACAATGTTCTGACTAGATTATATACCAGAGATCAGACCACGATACAGCAAGTAGTTCTACCTCAATCACATCGTGGAAAGTACTAAATATAGCCCATGACTCACCTTTCGGAGGTCATAGGGGTTACGAAAAGACTAGAGCCAGAGTCCTGACCCAATTTTATTGGCCTAAATTTTGCCAAGACATAAAAACCTATTGTAGATCATGTGATACATGTCAGAAACTGGTTAAAAAGGGGAAAAAAACCCTCCCGCAGAAATTCAATCAACCACAACTGCCTCGAGGCCATTTCAAATCGTGGCAGTTGATTTAGTAGGTCCGTTAAACCACATCTCAAAAAAAGGGAATAGATATATTTTTACGCTTATTGTCTATGTTCGAGATGGCCAGAAATGATTCCATTAAAATCTATCTCCTCTAAGGATGTGACGGACGTATTTTTACAGATATTCTCCCGTTTTGCTTCCCGGAGAAGATAATTTCAGATAGGGGAACACAGTTCATATCTAATGCCACCCAATCGGTAACTAAGTTACTAGGGATAAAACAATGTTTCACCAGTCCCTATCGACCGGCCGCGAATGGAAACTAAATGGGGACCTGAAACATATGTTATCCAAAGTGACAGCTGAAAATCCAGCCGATTGGGATATACTTCTCCCAACGGTGCTGTTCGCATATAGAGAAGTCCCACAATCAAGCACAGGGTTCTCTCCGTTCGAATTGATATATGGAGCGAACCCAAGAGGACCTCTCACTATTTACAAAGATATAATATCACAACCTGTAAATACCCAATTACCAGTTTCCACCTATGATTTAGTCACTGACACCAGAGACAAAATCATACGATCCTGTTACTGGCCAGAACATCATTACAGGAGAAAGGTTTTGGTACAGGCAGTACGCCAAAAAGGTGCAAAAACGATTGTATTAAAACCAGATCAGGATATTTTACTATTGCTACCCGACAAGAGAGATTTACTATCAACCTCTTGGCAGGGACCATTTAAAATTGTGAGAAGAATTTCGGAAGTCGACTACGAAATTTCTTTGAATGGAAAGTTGAAAAATTCCATGTAAATATGTTAAAACCATACTATGATAGAAAGGACAGTGACACGAGTAAACAGACGCAGATAACTGATGACAGAAACGAAACGACAATTACCCAACTGAATGACACCCCCACAAACGAAGCATCGTTAACGACGCACTCTTGCGACAACGAAGACGACGAAAACATTTTACAGTACCGACAATATGGGATAACGACAACGACGACCAATTTGACGACACATTGACAACTATTAGTCTCGACGACGACGACAATGACATTGAGGACAATTTACAAACAGTAGCATCAGTAATAAATCAGACGGACGTAGACAATACGGAAATTCCAGTACCAATTATGAATGACGACAGTAGTATGAAGGACATACAAATCTCTGACACTTTGACACAACAGCAGCGACAAGACATTTTGTCTCTCCTTAACGACTATAAAAAATCTTCTCAAACAAACCTAGACGGACTGACAAAATAACACATTCAATTGTGTTGACAGATCTGACACCGATCAAATGTAGACCATATTCTATTCCTTTGCATTATAGAGCAAATTTAGACAAAGAAATTTTGGATTTAGAGAAAAATAGAATAATACAGAAATCTATGTCCCAATATTCTTCGCCAAATTTTCCTGGTGAAAAAAAAAGGACCAAACGATTCGTTTGTGCATAGACTATAGAAGGGTTTAAAAACGATAACCACAACAGATGCTGAGCCAATGAACAGCTGTGAAGACCTCATTTTGAATATGTCTCAATCATCCTTATTTTCTAAGGTTGATTTAGGAAAGGTTACTGGCAAGTACCACTACACCCTTCTTCAAGACATATAACAGCATTCGCGACACCTCTTGGATTGTACGAATGGAGATATCTTCCATTTGGGCTCAAAAACGCTCCCGCCACATTTGTTAGGTTAACTAGGTTGTTATTGCACGGCATCAAGGACGTGCAATCGTATATTGATGATATATGCATTCATTCTTCTAATATGACTTCTCACTTTCTTACACTCCAACAAGTCTTTAACCAAATCTTTTTTTTGGACTTACTATCAAACCTTCCAAGGTTGAAATAGGCTATAAACAGATAGACTTCCTTGGTCATAGAAATTTTTGAAGGCAAACTGTTGACAGATGATAAAATTGTATCGAAAATTCTCAATCTAGAAGTTCCAACTACAAAGAAACAAGTTAGAAGTTTATTAGGTCTCATAAACTATTATGCCAAGTTTATACCAAACTGGGCAGAACTTACAACAGTTTTTTCTAATCTGTTGACAAAAGATCATCCAGAAAAATTTTGTAAAAGTACCCGCTTAGAGGGTGAATGTGCAGATTGAAAGCCATTTTTTCTAAACCCCCCAGTATTAACATTACCAAACATAGATATACCCCTTTTTTTTGACCACAGATTCGAGTGCTATCGCAATTGGAGGATGTTTAATGCAAGAAGTGCAAGGAGTGAGACATCCAATACTCTACGTAAGCCGGAAGCTGAGCAAAGCAGAAGTCCGGTATTCAACGGTGGAATTGGAGGCATTAAGTCTACTATTTTGTATGCGTCGATTATCGAAGTTCCTCTTAGGTTCCCATTTTGTTGTGCTGACCGATAACTCGCCATTGTTGGTTCTTAAGCAAGGTGTTCCTAAAAACCATCGTTTACAAAGATGTTTTCTTCTTCTTCAAGATTTCGACTTCGAAATCCGCCATATCAGAGGCACTGACAACATTATTGCTGATATTTTATCGCGACAAACAAATGCGCCACAGAATAACATTAGGCACATTAATAATTCCCATACAAGGAACTGTGTTTTTTATTTTGTGGCATAGAACAGTGTACCTCTACACCTGCTAGAGAACTTTCATTTAGAAGTAAAAACACCCCAGTGAATAGGTTAAATATAACACCCAGAACATGACACTTTGAGAACCCCATACTACCAATTACAAAGCTTAGAAACAACCGAGCGATAGATAACATCTGTGAAATGATCCCCAAACCCGTGAACTGACAGTGATCATGAAAGCATTAAGAACACTTTATACTCGACATTAAGAACATTGCATACTTGCTGTTGCTAAGAGACTTTGCAAACAGCCGAAATAGACTACGTCGATTACAACATTCAAGAGACAGCCATAGTAACTGTTAACATTTATGGCAGGACAGCGGACAACAGGAGGACAACGCACACATCATCGTTGGATTTAGTTAGTTAGTTAATTAATTTAGTAGTATTTAATATGTATTATACTTGTATTGAATTATGTATATAAAATATGTCAACCTATAACTTGTATATTTTTTTACCATAATATTACAGGTATTTCCACTCATAGGCTAAATTTCTTCCTATGCAGTTTTCTCTAGTTAAGTTTTAAACCATTTTTTTAGTACTCGTACAAAAAGTACTTATTATCTTAAAGGGAACATATCGCCTAACCCGTTTTTTTCTAAAGGGGAGTAAGACTTACCTCAACTTTACTTAGATATTTTAACCAAATAAAATTATGTATGAAAGACGTGTGAATGACAGGGTGAATGAATTAAATGAGAGAGCGATATACTAGCGGACAAATTGTACGCAAAACGTATTTATTTTAATTTGTCTGCGTCTTTCATGTAAATTGTATTACCTGTCTAAAATTTTTCATACATGTTTAGTATTTAAGACACTACATCTAAGCGCCATTGCTTGGAATGCCCGATCATGCATTACACACATTGGGGGAATTCATGATAAAGGATATCCCAACTCGTGACGCTTGGAGATAAACCACACATTGAGCACACACTTTACACAAAACTCAACACTGAACACTATCAATTAAATACAGTCACTTTATTAGAAGCAGCAACATATTAGTCAATACACTAACAAGCCAACAGGGACACAGGTATCAGAGAGGATAAAACAACAGCGTAACTACATATTCGGCATTATACAACATACGAAAGTAAAAGTGTATTGAAAAGCACACACAGTACAAGATTTGCAGGTATACTTAATTAGCCAAGACTTTTGTCTTGTTAATACTCTTTTACAAAGAGTTTAATTATCTTGGTATCTTGGTGGGATACTTGAGAAGGACGGGTTGTAAAAAAAACTAGGAAACGTCACGTAACTTCGGTCAGATAAGCATTTTTTAAAGGGCACAGGGAGAGAGAGACCTCTTCAGCAAATCATCGTGAAGTGGTGTATGGGAGAATACATGAGTGTTGATGCCGATGTGTAGGTTGCCAAGTTACTATCCACCAAACTACAAACACCGACTTTATGTGATTCTGTGACAGAATTAGTACAGAACTAATTACCTTATAATAAACCCCTCACATCAGGGGGGGAGGGGGACTCCTGTCACAGCCTCACATGGGGCCGGTAACTAACATAAAGTAAGATATAGTGGCGAAGGGCTAAAACTCCCGCTCAAGGGAAAAAAGTGAGTCACTCGAAGGCTTGAAGAATCCAGAGCCTTCTCGAAGGACTGGTCGAATGTCCCCCTGTCCCGTGGACACTGATGTGGCCCGCCGATTGCGGGGTCCACGAGGAACTCGGACAGAGTTACCACCCGTGTCGGATTGCGACACGTGTGAAACGGCAGAGACAGACTGGACATCGGGGAAGCAACAGGGCTTACCTTAGAGGGACTTGATACTTCAGACCCCTGTGTATTTAGGGTCGTAGACATAGGCTAGATAGTTGCTTAGAATTGTTTGTTATAAACATGTGTGATGTTAAACCACTGTGATATGCAACTTGTCAAGTGCGGGGTGTTACAAACCCCCTTCGCCAGCGCACTGTATATATCATATTTAAATGTTGCTATATTGTATCTAACGGATTGTTGTTGCCTGTTTGAGCCCGAGTTCAGATCCCCTAGAGATCCGAGACTGTGACATCCGGTCCAAAATAATTGCCACTCCCCCCTTTTTCGATCTTCACCTCCAGAATAAAAAATCAATCTTTATCTATCTTGATGCCTGCTCCTGTCCATCTCGTTTCGCACATCCCTAAAATATTAAATTTTTTCTCTTACCCTTTCTTTTTTTTTTTAATTTTTCGTCGGGGAAGACCAAGCGAGACCCTGCGTAGAATCACCCTGAGAGAAGGCTCATTAACGGCCAAGTGAACATCCAGGATGTACAACAGGTAGCAGCGAACCCCGGACATGGAGAGCCATGACTTCTGCTCTATGCGCCGCTTTAGGCTCAAGAGGAAGGACTAACTGACTAATTTTTCGTCGTCGTTTAACATCCTAACATTCCACGTTGCTAATTTTAATGTCTCTGTCCTTGCCTTGCGATGATCAGTCTTTAGGCGAATCATAATGTACTAGGCACTTTTAAAGAGGTAGTTTGTGGTGCTTTCCTCTATGGCAGTGACCCTACGGGGGGGTGACCGCAGCCATTGACTCTAGAAAGAGCTCCTCTACCTGCCGTCGCGAAACTTGAGACCATAACCATTATATATCTGTCGGCTTCCCTCAAAATTTCATCCACCACCTGCCTTCCGTGGCTTCTTTTGAACACTTCCAATAAACGAATACGAAATAACACCGCATAATCCACAGGAAAACACCTAACAGCGTCTCCCCGAAGAATAAACGCGTCAAATCTCGCCATTTGTACCGGAATGTTTGGGAGAGCTGCTACCAGGATTCTTGTTCTAAACTATCACTCATGATATCTGTAAAGATGATATTTTTCTTGGAAGTATCACTTCTGATTTATTGGTGAATGATATTTTTCAGAACTATAATTTATGATCTCTTGATGTATTACAAAAATAATATGTTTCTTATGTATACCTTAATGGATGAGGTGATTATTAATAATCTTCACTGTGGAAATGAATATGTGACATGCCTGTGGTGTGATGGTATGCAACTATTTACCTTGGAGAGGAGAGACAATTCCAGGATTGTGACATGGTGTCACTGTTGCTGTTAGCCAGCCAGATAGTCAAGACGCCTGAGTCTTGCAAACACAAGAAGATCCTCCTGCACAGCAATAAAGGAGGAAGGCAGATTGTTCCAATATGAAAGGTGAAAATTACATCAAATTATTAAATTGGTTGTAGTCAGCAGCGCCGTGTCGGACTGGCCTGTTTCTGTGTGCTAGCCCCTGTGCCTTCCCTACCCCTTTTTTTTTTTTAAAAACTCTGTCTTTCCCTTTTCTTTGTTTTTTGTTGTCTCTTTTCCTTTCTTACCCCCCCTTTTTGATTCTAGTGTAGCTATACATTTGGCACCTGTCTGTTACAGAGAAAAAAAATGTTTTGCATATCCTTTACAGGACATCGCTGTCAAATCAGCATCTTTCAGCTGTTTTGATTTCTTGGCAAGATTACGCTCAGTAGTTGTTACATAAAAAGGTGGTCTTTATTTTGCCTTCCACTGAGGTAGAATCATGAGTGCTGTAACTTGTCCTCGGGTGGTCAGGGCCTTCTCTGAAACATGAATGGATTCGACTTGATATTATTGAAAGAGCGAATCCCCCTAGAACATCATGGAATCCTCCTATGATACAGCTAACTAACCTGGTGGAATTAGGCTAAATACCTTTTTTAAAAACCCGCTGGCTTGATCTGGCCCATTAGCCAACACTGTTTGCAACGACATTTATAACAACACCATTTATAGCAAGGTCAGCCATACCAACTACTGGTGTACCAACGACCATGAGATCAGTAATTTTAGTGTCCAGAATTTATAGATTCATTTATATTACCATCATGGACTTTGAAAGAAATTGTTCAAACCGCATGGACTTTATTTAAAATATACGGTGGTGATATCAAGAACTTTTGATCATATGTGTTCGGTGAACTTAAGAACAGTACAGCAACTTAGGGAGTGAATTACCTGTGTTACTGCATCACTCACATGGGAGGAACTCGGAACAAAGTTAATACTTCACAGAGATATTTAGTGATTCTAGTATGCTTGTTTTATTGTTGTTGTGTATTGATTTGCTTTGCCACTCGAACATACACACTGGAATCCTTCTCCCTGTTATCCCAATATAATTTTATAGGAAATACTCATGAGTTGATTATTCACTTGTTAATTTGTGTTTACGTTATTATGTGTGTTCTATTGATCATATTTAAAAAACTGACAACATCAATATGGAGCAGACTGTGGCGGTTTAAACACACGGACTTGCAGGTACCCGGAGTGAGAATTCTTTCTGAGGTTCGGCAGCTTTCCTGTGCTCCACTGGACCTCTGTCAGGAAACTTCACCTTATGATCAGTCTCTACCGTATGTAGTCTCATCGAGCCATTTCAAGTTTTCTTATAACAGTTGGCTGGTAGAATTTGGGAACAAGACCACATGAATAGTCTAAACGAAATGTGTAGGGAACATAACATGATAATTAGCACAAGTAAAACAGAGGTATTGACTATAACTAAAGAATTAAAACAACAATTCACCTAAACGAACATCCCTTGAAACAAGTAAAGAGTTTCAAGTACCTAGGAAGTATAATATCATCTAATGGCAAATCAGAAGATGAGCTCGAAAATAGATGCAAAAAGGAAAACCAACTTATTGGACAAATGGCACCAATACTAAAGAACAAACGTGTATCAATAACTACTAAGAAAGCACTTTACAATACAATCTTCCTACCAATTCTATGCTGCCAATGCCGAACCTCAACATGGCAGCATTCTGTATGCGGTCCAGCCTTTCAAGCTGGCTCTTCGATATTGTCAGAAGCCCCAAACCATACTCAGTGACAGAAATTATTAACTGCTGAAAGAGCCTGTAAACATTCTTTGCTCTACCCTTGTTGTTGCCATCGACCTCAGTGCATTAAGTCCCCTACAGCCTTCACCACCAAAGCCTTCACACTATCGTTAAAAGACAGACACTTTCGTTTACTTCTCTAGAACGTTCATTAATGTTCTCAGCAAATATACAGCATTTATTGTACTCTTGCCTTCTACAAACGTACATTGTTCTTCTCCTATTTCGGGTTGTATTTTCTTACTACTCTGTGCATGACAATTCTTTAGCAAAATCTTCGTGTAGTGGCTTATTATATTAATTTTTTACAAAAATTAAGTTTTAAACTGCGAAGGGGAAAGAGACATGACGACAGTCAATAAAGCAAATGATAACCATGGTTTACCTTGATGAAACAACACTTCAATAGGCGGAATCATTCACCGTCTTGTGTAGCTATGAAATCAAAGGTGGTGGAACAGATAAAGGTATCAGAATAAACACACAGAAGACTAGACGACAGTTTATAATAGTAATACTACACAATTTGTGAAAGTTAAAAGTAATTGAGCCTACCACCAAACTTAGGATATTCAGTTTTAAAGCTGAAATAGTACTAATGGATGAACCGCCGTCTCTGTGGCGAAGAGCTTACGGACGCTATTCGTAAGCCCGTTTACCCGCGTTCGAAACACAACTGCGACTTATTTGGCAACAGACCGCATTGCGCTATGTTTTAACGAGTTGGTATAGTAGCCGGTCATTTAGAAATCAATGGAAAACTACTGAACATAAACTTGCCAAGACATCAAAAACAGCAGTAAAATGCTGGTGTTGACAGCATTGTCATTTAAAAAGGATATGCCCAAACATGTATGAACCTAAAACATGAAGAACAATAAAAACGATTACAAATAAACTACGAAGGGGCTTCAAATGAAAATCATAAGCCCCCAAAATGACTCTTTGGGTTGTCTAAACAGGTGTAAATCAATTGCGGTTAGGTCTGGAGAATACGGGGGATGTGATCAACACTAAAAAAGGAAGTCTTCGATTGTTTCATTATTTACACGGACAGTATGGGGGTCGAGCATTGTCATGTTGCAAAAGAACACCTTTACTCAGAAGTCCACGTCGTTTGGATTTGATTATGGATCGAAACTTCCAACTCGTCTCATACAATTGTTTGGATTGACAAGCGTGCATTACCATACTGGACTTTCATACCTTCATTTGTCGATGACTTTCTATAGGTTTCACCCCTTAACTGAAAAAAAAAAAACAACAACCGGATAACAGAACGCTGCGCGTCTTTGTGAATGCCAAAAGTAGAGCGGTCATCTTTAAACTGTCCTTATGACATCCGTCTCCCTGGCGTAGGTGTTAACGTCTTTCTCCGTAATCCCTATTTTCTTTGTGAGAAATCAGCTGCGCGAGAATCGGCAGCGGTTCGCACGTGCTGGTAACTTACCGGGTATGTGAGCCGGTCGCTTGGAAAGCAATGGCAAACTACTGAGCGTAATCTTGTCTAGTACATCAGCAGCAGCTATAAAATGCTGGTTTCGACTGCAACGTCCTGTAAGGGATATGCAACATATGACATCACCGTGTTCGTCTGCACCGTGATGTCACTTGTTTCACACTTTTGACACCTTAACCACAAAATTGACAGGGTACAAGACAGTGGCATGGTTGTTATAATTTCTATCACACCTGTAAGGATTTCATTTGAAGCACCCTCGTACAAACATTCCCTAATCAGCGGCTGAACAGAATAGAAGTAATAAAATGAAAGAATCACCAATGTGGAGGTCATGGTGAGAATTAGAATTTCAGTGAACCAGAGATGACATAAACGCTGCAAATGTATAGGATACGTTTGAAAGAATCTGAAAATAGCATAACTAGAAAGTCCTCTGCATGGAATCCACATGACAAAAGAAATAGAGGAAGACTTAAAACCACATGGAGAAGAAAAGTAGAAAATAAATGAAAATATGAGGACATAATAGATAGACGTGTATGAGATAGCTAAGGACTGGGTTGGTTGGGGGAATATGCCCCAAAGGTAAATATAGGATGAAAGAGGAAGGTTGCATTTTGACACCAAATGGAAGAAAACAATGAACAAAAGCACAGAGTATGTACTGAATACATAATTGTTCTTTTGTTTCTTTGCGCTCGCAAATTTGTAACTCAAGCTTACTCGGTGCCCGTACTTCCACTGATCGTGATTGATTTTTTGAGTGTGGTTTAGGTTTCCCAATTACCAGTGTCACTCGCCATCAGGCGAACCCTCTTCGACTTCCTTCTGGGGTACTTCGAAGGATCGAGAATCGTGTTTATGTCAATTCCATGAATTATGTTATTGAATTGCGTCACTACTTTTTACGTTACAGAATGTATAACACATTGTTTGTCATTTTCACATTTTCCCCAGTTTTTCCATGTTTTCCAAATTTCCCCCAATTTTGAATTTTTTTGTGAGATGCTCACGATAGTCTTCAGTGTATGGGTGTGTAAATTGTGGAAGTTTTGTTCATATTAGTTTCAGTGATTATGTTAAGCATCATGAATGTGTCTAGATGTGAAGGTGTGGGTGTAGTGTGTGTGAGGATGTGTGGGTCTGGAATGTGTGTGTGGTGGGGGTATGCGTTGGGGGTATGAGAAGATGTGTGTAGGTTGGAAGATGGGTGGTGGGTGGGGGAAGTATGTGTATGGGTATGAGTATGTGGGTGGGGATGTGTGTACGTGAGTGTGTGATGTGTGTGGGGATGTATGTAAGAGATGTGTGTGGAGTGTGTGTGTGTGGAGGGGGTATGTGTGGGTGTGGGAAGATGTATGAGTGATTGAGGGATGGTGTGTGGGTAGGGGATGTGTGTACGTGAGTGGGGAAAGCGTGTGCGGATGGGGATGTGTGGGTGGGGGTGTGTGTGAGTGGGGAATGTGTGGGTGAGGGATGTGTGTGTGGGGGATGCGTTGAAATGTGTGGATGGGTCCGAGTGTGTGTGGGGATGTGTGTGAATCAGGGACGTGTGGGTGGGGAATGTGTGTGTGGGAATGTGTTTAAGTGGATTAGGGTGCGTTGGTGTTGGTGGGTATGGATGTGTGGGCGGGTGTGGATGTGTATGGGTGGAGGATGTGTGTTTGAGGGGGGTATGTGTGTTGTTGAAGGTGTGGGGTGAATGGGGGTGTTGGGGGGTGGGGAGATGGGTGTGTGGGCGTTGGATGTGTGTATGGGTGGGAGATTTTGTGTGTGGGGATTGTATTTGGGGGGGTATGTGGGGGTGGGGGATGTGTGGTTAAGGGATGTGTGGTGGGATGTGTGTGTGGTGGGAGTATGTGTTGGTGTGTGGGAAGATGTGTGTGGGTTAGCAGATGGCAGTGTGGGTGGGGATGGAAGGTGTGTTCGTGGGTGGGGAGACGGGTGGGGGGTGGGAATGTGTGTGTGGTGGATTGTGTATGGGTGGGGAGATGTGTGTGAGATGTGTGTATGGGTGGGGATATGTGGTGAAGGGTTGTGTGGGTGGGTGGTATGTGTAGGTTGGAGTATGTGTGGGGATGTGTTTTTTGTGTTCGGGATGTGTGACTCGTTGCGGGAGATTGTGTGGGTGGGGTGATGTTTTAAGTGGGGATTTGTGGGGGTGCGGCAAATGTGTATGTATAGGTGCGGATATTTGGGTTGACAGTGAGATGAGTGTGGGGGGTGAGGTGCGTTTTTTGCTGGTGGTGGTGATATGTCTGTGGGGGAGTTTGTGTGGTTTAAGGGGTGGGGTTTGGGGGATGTGTGTACGTGGGGAGATGTGTATACGTCGGGAGTTGTGTATAGGTCGGGGGATGTGTGTGGGTGGGGGATGTTTGGCTGGGGATGGGTGGGTTGATGCCGTATGTGTGCCTGGGTTGTTGTGAGTGGGTGGGTGAGGGGTGTGTGTGGTGGTGGATGGGTGGATGGGTGGGGTCATGTATGTGTGACCTGGGGGGGTGTGTGGGTGGGTAGGGGATGGGTAGATGGGTGGGGGATGTGTATCATAACATGATAAAATGCATTGTTTATGTTTACAACATTCATTTGACAATGTTTTTTTTTTTCTCTATGTGAATGTATTATGCACTATGCACTATTGAGAAAGAAAAATGATGTCTGGAAAGGCCGAATGTAAGCCGCGTACCCAATTTGTTACCCCTTTTAAAATAAAGTTTGTTCGTTCGTTCGTACTTGTTATTTAGTTCCTAAGCCAAAGGCGAGAGATCAGTAAATTTTTTCCACCTGGCGATTCTAGGTTTGAACCCGCTACCTGGCTATCAGCTCACCCAATGTTTAAGACTATATTAGCAAAAAATGGAGTTTTTATAGAGGCTTTCAGGGTAATTAAAAATAATTGGAAAAAGCCACATAGGAGACTTAAGCTAACAGGACCCGTCTCCTGTAGTTTCAAAAGATAAAAAGACCGAACTTTTTTGTATAAGGCAAAGGCGGACTTCTGACGAGCAGATTTGCTTGCTTCACAGTTGAGTTTTACAAGTATTTTCAATCTGTCATTGTCAGAAAAAAAGCGAACACCAATACGTCTGGAACAAGACAATCTGCGTAATCTACTGGATTAACAAAGCAATACGCTAACTTTCCGCCTGTCGGAGCTTTCATCCTAGACAGTTTGCTGACCAAGGGCTGGTCAGCCCTGCCATGACATTTAGTCTTCTCCTCGCACTAGGGTATAGCTTGTACCCTCCCAATTGCACTCCTTCGCCAGAAGCCGATGGCACAATGTTGGTTGTCGGGTTTGGTGAGCGCAGCCCTATATTCAGCGCAGACAGAAAGCAGGAAGTACCGTCTACTGTCATACGACAGCTCATTCATATCCCTCTGGATGTTGCGGGGTCTATGTTAATATTAAAAATGTGCCAGTGCTGCCCGTTATACGTCCAGTTCTGAACAATTCCCAATTGCCCAGGTACTGATAACCTGGACAATAAAGGACGGATCAAAACCCTCTCCTTTGTTCGGTCCGAAAGGACACCTGTTCACAACCTGAGATCATGATTGTTGAGGAATGAAAAGCCTATGATGAAAGGAATTGGCCATCCCATCTCATAAAGTCGTAACTTCTCATGTCTGGCGGTCATGGAAGTGTGTTCAGCATTACTCGCAAGGGGATTGTCCATACAATTAGATAGTGGACACATAAAGAAGTATTTGATATTGCCTGCATCGCGTGTTCAGTTGTCGTAGATTATGTTGGTAGCGTGACTTCCATTGTGCTAGTGCTGCGTTTGTTTCTAGGTCACCCAGCTTGTCTCGCCATTGCGGTAATTAGCTTTGGTTGTCAATTAACGAAATGGGTTCAGTTCTTTCATCGTAGAATACATATGCGATTGTTTTATGCAGTAGTTGTCAGTTGCGTTCGTTAATTAGAAATGATGAAGGTGGCCCATCTGCTTATTGCTGCCACAGAAGACGTGATGAAACTGGATCGCTTACTTTACCATCTCTGTCTTTGACATGGTTCTGCATTAAATAAACTTAGTGGAGCAAACATGTTCATAATAGTGTAGATAAAGAGCCGCAGTAGTGTAGTAGCTAGACTTTTTACTGTTGTCCTAGTGGTCATAGATTCGAACCGCATTAAAATTGGCCTTGGTTAACAGGTCGACCCAGCATACAATAGGTTCATCATGTGCCATGCCGATAAGCGTGGGTCGTCATGTTTTGCCATCTCACTCGATCACCAGAGTCGTGGATCAGCTCTGTGTCCTTGTCTCGACCATGCCACGTGGCCATGCCATCCAGGTATTTAGTTCTCTGCTTTCCCACTGTTCTCTTCCCATCAATCTTGCCAGTTGTTACCAGTTTCTCCATTTTATTACTTCTCATAACGCAACATTTTGATTATCTACGTCTAATTTATCTAATCAGTTTAAGGTTTTAATTTGTTTCTTGTAGGACTTGGTCATTGGTTTTTCTGTCTGTCCATAGTATTCTTTGCATTTTCCTCAGAAACTACATTCTACAGCCATCGGATGTTTTTCATCTTGTCTGTTCATTGTCCACGCTTCACATCTATACAAAAGTATAGATTCTATGTAGCCCCTCAACACTCTTTTTCTCGTTGCAAATGACATCATTTTATTGGTCAGTATGTTTTCCATCATGCAAAAGGATATCTTCGCCATGGAGATTCTTGGTCTAACCTCCCCAAGCATCTCCTATCAGATGGTGTGACTATTCCGAGATAATGTTACCGATTCATTTGTTCAAGAATATTCCCATTTGGTTGTATAATACATTGTAGTATTTCCTTCTTCTTATTGACGACCATAATATGTATCTTCTTACAATCTAATTCTAGCCCTGGTTGTTCACTGTGTGTAATCAATACTATATCATACGTATATCTAATCATATTGATTTTACGTTACCCAGTGATGATTCCTTCATGTCTTCTCCATTTGTGAAAATATTTTCACTGAACAGGAAAATTACACATCTATGTCTTACATCTCTCCTAGTAGGTTCATATTGACATATATCATTATCAATCCTTATAGCACCTTTCTGTTTCCAACAAATGTTTTTTTTTAAACAAGACTAGGGTATTCCCTATAAATGTGTAGATCTGCAAGCATCTTCATTATATTGACATGCCTTACTTTGTTGAAAGCTTGTGTGTAGTCAATAAAGCAAAGATGTAGGTTTGAATAACGAAGACACAAACAATAGATTGCACGATTTATTGCCTGGCATATTTCGCTGCATCTCGTCAGGTACATACTGCAGAAATCACACAACTTACGTGAAATTAACTAGATAAATCCTTCAAGTTGAAATATACACAATTTCGCACAGTAATGTCGATTGTCTACCACGGTAATTTTAAGCTGACTAACATGTCTTTCTGTTTACACAATTCTGGCTTGCGTTGATAGATCATAATTGCTTCTGCAAATTTTAACAAGCGAGTATTCTGTGTTCTAAACAACACGCGAAATGCAGTCTCTCTGGACACAACATGGCGACTGGCGACAATGTGCCTGCCGATTGAAGACGCCGGGAGCTTCCGGTGTGTCGGCTCCTCGTGGCTATCATCTCCTGTGTGTTGTATCTTGTTGACCCATTGAGGTATGTGTTCTGACACCCGTTTGTTAAGCTGTCTCTCCGTTCGGCCAATGTAAACGGCCTGGCATCTACATGTGAATTGGTAAATACAATTGTTTGTGGCGTACAGAGGAACAGGCTCTTTGACTGTAGGTGTAGGAATGGGTACGGTTTTACATCTAATGACTGGAGTTGCCGCACAGAATGTTCGACCTACTGCTGTAGTAAGCCGGTCTTGTAGACGTTGCATTACGTCATCCCCTCGAAAGGTTAGCTGGATGAATACCTTGAGTTTAGGGACTGTAGTTACGTCTGCTTTGGGTTTGGGCTGTTGGCAATGGCGCTTTATAAATCCTGTGGAGTACCCATTCAGGTTTAAGACATTCTTCAGAGTTTCAAATTCCTCTGTCAGTGTGTCCTGGGTGCATATCTTTCTAGCACGGTCAAACAAGGTCCGTACTAAGCCCCGTTTGTACTGGACAGGTGTGAAGCTCTGAAAATTTAGGTATTGGCCAGTCCATGTTTCTTTGCGATACACCGATCTTTGAATTGTGCCGTCTGCTCTACGTCTCATTAGAATATCTAGGAACGGTAACGCTTCGTTGTGTTCGTGTTCCATAGATAGAGAGATGTTTTTATGCGTCTTGTTCATTGTGGCCTGAAACGATGTTGCTTGTAGCTCGTCTGTGGTGATAATTAGTATATCGTCCACATAACGCCGGTAAAAGGCCAAGTTGTTGATGTCTGAGGATCTCTTTTCTTCTAAGTGTGCCATGAAGATGTCCGCTAGAATAGGACCAAGAGGACTCCCCATGGCCACTCCGTCAATTTGGCGGTATGACTTAGTTTGAAAATTGAATTGGATGTTGGCGGTACATAGTAGTAGTAGCCTCTCCAGAATAGGTGTTGGTATGCCTAATTTTAGTTGTTTGTCTTCAATGCGTTCCCTTATTATTTTCACTGTCTCCTCTAATGGAACGTTAGTGAATAGGGAGGCTATATCCATGGATGCCATGTGTTTGTTATTTATGTCCATAGTATCCAATAATTCCACCAGTTGGAATGTATCTCTGAGTATTTTTGGATCGAAGGACTGTCGTACTGGCTTTAACATTTCGGCTAACCATCTCGCCATTCGGTGTTGTGCAGAGTTAACCATGGACAGGATAGGTCTTAGCGGGATGCCGGGCTTGTGAAGTTTGGGTAGACCGTACATCTGAGGAGTGTGCGAGCCACGTGGTGTGAGCGTTATTGCAGTGGCCTCACTGATGAGTCCCGCATTCACAAGTGACTGGATCTCTTTCCTCATTATAGCATCCAGGTCCTCCGACTTGTTTACTTTTTGATCTATCCTGAATTTGGATTCGTCTGACAATATTACATCCATTTTTCTCTGGTAATCTGACATGTCCATCAGTACTGTACCGCTCCCTTTGTCAGGTTTCAGTATGACGAGGGTTTTGTTAGCCTTTAACTTCACAAGCCCGGCATCCCGCTAAGACCTATCCTGTCCATGGTTAACTCTGCACAACACCGAATGGCGAGATGGTTAGCCGAAATGTTAAAGCCAGTACGACAGTCCTTCGATCCAAAAATACTCAGAGATACATTCCAACTGGTGGAATTATTGGATACTATGGACATAAATAACAAACACATGGCATCCATGGATATAGCCTCCCTATTCACTAACGTTCCATTAGAGGAGACAGTGAAAATAATAAGGGAACGCATTGAAGACAAACAACTAAAATTAGGCCTATTCTGGAGAGGCTACTACTACTATGTACCGCCAACATCCAATTCAATTTTCAAACTAAGTCATACCGCCAAATTGACGGAGTGGCCATGGGGAGTCCTCTTGGTCCTATTCTAGCGGACATCTTCATGGCACACTTAGAAGAAAAGAGATCCTCAGACATCAACAACTAGGCCTTTTACCGGCGTTATGTGGACGATATACTAATTATCACCACAGACGAGCTACAAGCAACATCGTTTCAGGCCACAATGAACAAGACGCATAAAAACATCTCTCTATCTATGGAACACGAACACAACGAAGCGTTACCGTTCCTAGATATTCTAATGAGACGTAGAGCAGACGGCACAATTCAAAGATCGGTGTATCGCAAAGAAACATGGACTGGCCAATACCTAAATTTTCAGAGCTTCACACCTGTCCAGTACAAACGGGGCTTAGTACGGACCTTGTTTGACCGTGCTAGAAAGATATGCACCCAGGACACACTGACAGAGGAATTTGAAACTCTGAAGAATGTCTTAAACCTGAATGGGTACTCCACAGGATTTATAAAGCGCCATTGCCAACAGCCCAAACCCAAAGCAGACGTAACTACAGTCCCTAAACTCAAGGTATTCATCCAGCTAACCTTTCGAGGGGATGACGTAATGCAACGTCTACAAGACCGGCTTACTACAGCAGTAGGTCGAACATTCTGTGCGGCAACTCCAGTCATTAGATGTAAAACCGTACCCATTCCTACACCAACAGTCAAAGAGCCTGTTCCTCTGTACGCCACAAACAATTGTATTTACCAATTCACATGTAGATGCCAGGCCGTTTACATTGGCCGAACGGAGAGACAGCTTAACAAACGGGTGTCAGAACACATACCTCAATGGGTCAACAAGATACAACACACAGGAGATGATAGCCACGAGGAGCCGACACACCGGAAGCTCCCGGCGTCTTCAATCGGCAGGCACATTGTCGCCAGTCGCCATGTTGTGTCCAGAGAGACTGCATTTCGCGTGTTGTTTAGAACACAGAATACTCGCTTGTTAAAATTTGCAGAAGCAATTATGATCTATCAACGCAAGCCAGAATTGTGTAAACAGAAAGACATGTTAGTCAGCTTAAAATTACCGTGGTAGACAATCGACATTACTGTGCGAAATTGTGTATATTTCAACTTGAAGGATTTATCTAGTTAATTTCACGTAAGTTGTGTGATTTCTGCAGTATGTACCTGACGAGATGCAGCGAAATATGCAAGGCAATAAATCGTGCAATCTATTGTTTGTGTCTTCGTTATTCAAATTCACTACGGGAAAACATTGTTTTGAATTTCTCAAAAGATGTAGGTCTTTGTTTGAGTTGAGTTGACATCACTGCACTCAGGTAATTCCCATACGCGCTCCGTTCCCTAGTTCAACAGCCAGTGAAGAGTCGCACTACTAATTGTACCAAACACTATCTGATTGAAAGGTATCCTGTCCTCCCTCCAAGTTTTGAGATTCTACCAGAACCCCTGCCAATCCCTGACAATGTCATCCTTTCTACGTATTGGTTCTCATTTTGTTCCCCCACAATTTCCACTTGGTCCCACAGGCGCATGACCACCTCCCCTTTTCCATAGGCAATCTACCACGAAGAGGTGCATTCCCTGTCAGTCTATCAGCCTGTGCATCCCCCCTCCCTCTCATTCCCGCATGGCCAGGGCAAACAATTCATACAATTGTCACAATCTGTGACCTCTGAAGGGAGGTGAGTGATCTTTTACGAAACATTCCATTCCCCACCTTACTAATCATACTCCTTGAGTCCGTAATGAATACGTCTTTTGCAGTGATTTCCTCTCTTGTCCCCTCTCTTGTTCATAACATATATAGACAACATATGTAAAGAAACCAGCCAAACAGAGACCGCAAGAACACCGCATGACGAGAACACAGAAGAAGAACCATCTGCACATTACACCTTTAGAGAACTCCTATTTGTAGACGACCAAGCACTAATAGCAAAATCAGAAGCTGAATTACAAGACCACATGAATAGTCTAAACGAAATGTGTAGGGAACATAACATGATAATTAGCACAAGTAAAACAGAGGTATTGACTATAACTAAAGAATTAAAAACAACAATTCACCTAAACGAACATCCCTTGAAACAAGTAAAGAGTTTCAAGTACCTAGGAAGTATAATATCATCTAATGGCAAATCAGAAGATGAGCTCGAAAATAGATGCAAAAAGGCAAACCAACTTATTGGACAAATGGCACCAATACTAAAGAACAAACGTGTATCAATAACTACTAAGAAAGCACTTTACAATACAATCTTCCTACCAATTCTATGCTGCCAATGCCGAACCTCAACATGGCAGCATTCTGTATGCGGTCCAGCCTTTCAAGCTGGCTCTTCGATATTGTCAGAAGCCCCAAACCATACTCAGTGACAGAAATTATTAACTGCTGAAAGAGCCTGTAAACATTCTTTGCTCTACCCTTGTTGTTGCCATCGACCTCAGTGCATTAAGTCCCCTACAGCCTTCACCACCAAAGCCTTCACACTATCGTTAAAAGACAGACACTTTCGTTTACTTCTCTAGAACGTTCAATTAATGTTCTCAGCAAATATACAGCATTTATTGTACTCTTGCCTTCTACAAACGTACATTGTTCTTCTCCTATTTCGGGTTGTATTTTCTTACTACTCTGTGCATGACAATTCTTAGCAAAATCTTCGTGTAGTGGCTTATTATATTAATTTTTTACAACAATTAAGTTTTAAACTGCGAAGGGGAAAGAGACATGACGACAGTCAATCAAGCAAATGATAACCATGGTTTACCTTGATGAAACAACACTTCAATAGGCGGAATCATTCACCGTCTTGTGTAGCTATGAAATCAAAGGTGGTGGAACAGATAAAGGTATCAGAATAAACACACAGAAGACTAGACGACAGTTTATAATAGTAATACTACACAATTTGTGAAAGTTAAAAGTAATTGAGCCTACCACCAAACTTAGGATATTCAGTTTTAAAGCTGAAATAGTACTAATGGATGAACCGCCGTCTCTGTGGCGAAGAGCTTACGGACGCTATTCGTAAGCCCGTTTACCCGCGTTCGAAACACAACTGCGACTTATTTGGCAACAGACCGCATTGCGCTATGTTTTAACGAGTTGGTATAGTAGCCGGTCATTTAGAAATCAATGGCAAACTACTGAACATAAACTTGCCAAGACATCAACAACAGCAGTAAAATGCTGGTGTTGACAGCATTGTCATTTAAAAAGGATATGCCCAAACATGTATGAACCTAAAACATGAAGAACAATAAAAACGATTACAAATAAACTACGAAGGGGCTTCAAATGAAAATCATAAGCCTCCAAATGACTCTTTGGGTTGTCTAAACAGGTGTAAATCAATTGCGGTTAGGTCTGGAGAATACGGGGGATGTGATCAACACTGAAAAAGGAAGTCTTCGATTGTTTCATTATTTACACGGACAGTATGGGGGTCGAGCATTGTCATGTTGCAAAAGAACACCTTTACTCAGAAGTCCACGTCGTTTGGATTTGATTATGGATCGAAACTTCCAACTCGTCTCATACAATTGTTGGATTGACAGCGTGCATTACCATACTGGACTTTCATACCTTCATTTGTCGATGACTTTCTATAGGTTTCACCCCTTAACTGATAAAAAAAAAAACAACAACCGGATAACAGAACGCTGCGCGTCTTTGGTGAATGCCAAAAGTAGAGCGGTCATCTTTAAACTGTCCTTATGACATCCGGTCTCCCTGGCGTAGGTGTTAACGTCTTTCTCCGTAATCCCGTATTTTCTTTGTGAGAAATCAGCTGCGCGAGAATCGGCAGCGGTTCGCACGTGCTGGTAACTTACCGGGGTATGTGAGCCGGTCGCTTGGAAAGCAATGGCAAACTACTGAGAGTAATCTTGTCTAGTACATCAGCAGCAGCTGTAAAATGCTGGTTTCGACTGCAACGTCCTGCAAGGGATATGCAACATATGACATCACCGTGTTCGTCTGCACCGTGATGTCACTTGTTTCACACTTTTGACACCTTAACCACAATATTGACAGGGTACAAGACAGTGGCATGGTTGTTATAATTTCTATCACACCTGTAAGGATTTCATTTGAAGCACCCTCGTACAAACATTCCCTAATCAGCGGCTGAACAGAATAGAAGTAATAAAATGAAAGAATCACCAATGTGGAGGTCATGGTGAGAATTAGAATTTCAGTGAACCAAGAGATGAACAATAAACGCTGCAAATGTATAGGATACGTTGAAAGAATCTGAAAATAGCATAACTAGAAAGACCTCTGCATGGAATCCACATGACAAAAGAAATAGAGGAAGACTTAAAACCACATGGAGAAGAGAAGTAGAAAATAAGAATGAAAAATATGAGGACATAATAGATAGACGTGAATGAGATAGCTAAGGACTGGGTTGGTTGGGGGAATATGCCCCAAAGGTAAATATAGGATGAAAGAGGAAGGTTGCATTTTGACACCAAATGTAAGAAAAGAATGAACAAAAGCACAGAGTATGTACTGAATACATAATTGTTCTTTTGTTTCTTTGCGCTCGCAAATTTTTAACTCAAGCTTACTCGGTGCCCGTACTTCCACTGATCGTGATTGATTTTTTGAGTGTGGTTTAGGTTTCCCAATTACCAGTGTCACTCGCCATCAGGCGAACCCTCTTCGACTTCCTTCTGGGGTATTTCGAAGGATCGAGAATCGTGTTTATGTCAATTCCATGAATTATGTTATTGAATTGCGTCACTACTTTTTACGTTACAGAATGTATAACACATTGTTTGTCATTTTCACATTTCCCCCAGTTTTTCCATGTTTTCCAAATTTTCCCCCAATTTTGAATTTTTTTGTGATGATGCTCACGATAGTCTTCAGTGTATGGGTGTGTAAATTGTGGAAGTTTGTTCATATTAGTTTCAGTGATTATGTTAAGCATCATGAATGTGTCTAGATGTGAAGGTGTGGGTGTATGTGTGTGTGAGGATGTGTGGGTCTGGAATGTGTGTGTGGTGGGGGTATGCGTTGGGGGTGTGAGAAGATGTGTGTAGGTTGGAAGATGGGTGTGTGGGTGGGGGGAAGTATGTGTATGGGGTATGAGTATGTGGGTGGGGATGTGTGTACGTGAGTGTGTGATGTGTGTGGGGATGTATGTAAGAGATGTGTGTGGAGTGTGTGTGTGTGGAGGGGGTATGTGTGGGGTGTGGGAAGATGTGTGAGTGAATTGAGGGATGGAGTGTGTGGGTAGGAGGATGTGTGTACGTGAGTGGGGAATGCGTGTGCGGATGGGGATGTGTGGGTGGGTGTGTGTGTGAGTGGGGAAATGTGTGGGTGAGGGATGTGTGTGTGGGGGATGCGTTGAAAATGTGTGGATGGGTCCGAGTGTGTGTGGGGATGTGTGTGAATCAGGGACGTGTGGGTGGGGAATGTGTGTGTGGGAATGTGTTTAAGTGGATTAGGGTGCGTTGGTGTTGGTGGGTAGTAGGATGTGTGGGCGGATGTGGATGTGTATGGGTGGAGGATGTGTGTTTGAGTGGGGTATGTGTGTGTGTTGAGAGGTGTGTGGGTGAATGGGGGTGTTGGTGGGTGGGGAGATGGGTGTGTGGGCGTTGGATGTGTGTATGGGTGGGGAGATGTTTGTGTGTGGGGATGTGTATATTGGGTGGGGGATGTGTGGGTGGGGGATGTGTGGTTAAGGGATGTGTGGTGGGATGTGTGTGTGGTGGGAGTATGTGTTGGTGGTGTGGGAAGATGTGTGTGGGCTTAGCAGATGGCAGTGTGGGTGGGGATGGAAGGTGTGTTCGTGGGTGGGGAGACGGGTGTGTGGGTGGGGAATGTGTGTGTGGTGGATGTGTGTATGGGTGGGGAGATGTGTGTGAGATGTGTGTATGGGTGGGGATATGTGGTGAAGGGTTGTGTGGGTGGGTGAGTATGTGTAGGTTGGAGTATGTGTGGGGGATGTGTGTTTTTGTGTTCGGGATGTGTGACTCGTTGCGGGAGATTGTGTGGGTGGGGTGATGTGTGTAAGTGGGGATTTGTGGTGGGTGCGGCAAATGTGTATGTATAGGTGCGGATATTTGGGTTGACAGGGGAGATGAGTGTGTGGGGTGAGGGATGCGTTTTTTGCTGGGTGGTGGATGATATGTCTGTGGGTGAGTTTGTGTGGTTTAAGGGATGGGATTGGGAGATGTGTGTACGGTGGGGAGATGTGTGTACGTCGGGAGTTGTGTATAGGTCGGGGGATGTGTGTGGGTGGGGGATGTGTTGGCTGGGGATGGGTGGGTTGATGCACGTATGTGTGCCTGGGTTGTGTGTGAGTGGGTGGGTGAGGGATGTGTGTGGGTGGTGGATGGGTGGATGGGTGGGGTCATGTATGTGTGACCTGGGGGTGTGTGTGGGTGGGTAGGGGATGGGTAGATGGGTGGGGGATGTGTATCATAACATGATAAAATGCATTGTTTATGTTTACAACATTCATTTGACAATGTTTTTTTTTTCTCTATGTGAATGTATTATGCACTATGCACTATTGACGAACGAAAAATGAGTGTCTGGAAAGGCCGATTGTAAGACGGGCCCGCGTACCCAATTTGTTACCCTTTGAAAATAAATTTCGTTCGTTCGTTCGTACTTGTTATTTAAGTTCCTAAGCCAAAGGCGAGAGATCAGTATTTTGTCCACCTGGCGATTCTAGGGTTTGAACCCGCTACCTGGCTATCAGCTCACCCAATGTTTAAGACTATATTAGCAGATAAATGGAGTTTTTATAGATGGCTTTCAGGGTAATTAAAAATAATTGGAAACAGCCACATAGGAGACTTAAGCTAACAGGACCCGTCTCCTGTAGGTGTCAAAAGATAAAGAGACCGAAACTTTTTCGTATAAGGCAAAGGCGGACTTCTGACGAGCAGATTTGCTTGCTTCACAGTGGAGTTTTACAAGTATTTGCAATCTGTCATTGTCAGAAAGTAAAAGTCAGCTCACAAGATACGCAGACATCGTTTCATATTGGTTTGCGATTTATGGATACAAAGCTATTGAAAGTAAGTGAATATACTCCAAGAAAGAATGTAAGTACGCCAGCGACTGCCACAGTGAGCAATACAAGTATTCAAAAGATAGCACAACACACAGGATACACACAATCGATATGAGAAGGTAAACATTCTTTGTTCATGCCATAAGGAGAACAAGGCGGAAAGAAAAGCATTTGAGCAGCTATAAGATTACTGATAAAGTAAATACAGAAGAGAGGGAGAGTCTGTACAAGAGCGCTTGGTATGTTGGCAGGGAAAGATACTAGCATGTGTGTGAATTACATAAGAGGATGGGTATAGCCAGCAGTATATGTTGCTCTCTATCGGAAAAAGAGATTCCACTGGCATCCCCATTTACGTTGTTACCTGTATCAATGTTGTATTAAAGCATGATTGTCTTGAGAAAATATATCGATGGTTTTCCCTTGTATTCCGCCGGTTTATGTATTGTTGACTCCACTAGTCCTCGTCTATAAACACATACTCTGCAAGGCTACAGGGGAAGATGTTATGCGTAGCTCCTCTGACCTGAGGATGGACCACCTCACATAGTCTTGAAGTATGTTATTGAGCTGGCTGACCAACCAACTAACTTGCCTCCTCTCAGTGACCACCGCCTGTGTTGGTCCACGGCTGCTTAATCAATATATTCACAGCTAACCTTAGGACAGAATATCTAGTGACCACATCACCATGAGCCACCGGTGGAAGCGCCAAGTAGTAGGACATGCTCCTACCCCTGGTATGTTGGAGTTTTCCTTGATGAAGTGTCCAAGCCGCCTGACATGCCTGTTATTTTGTAAGACATTTGTAGACAGCAGATGGAATTAAAAGTATATAAGAAAACACAGATGTATTTTAAATCCTGACGAAACAATACAAACAAAACACATATTCATACCTAACTACTGCTCCATTCCACGTAAACAAAATAACTAGGCGGATTGGCGGACATTTGTTATCCCCATGATCATCTCAAATGTTAACGAACTCATTCTGTTTGCACAAAACTGGCTGACACTACCTAATTGCTAAAGCCTTATTATATTTAGGCAATCGTTTTGTTTTCGAATACCAGTATACAAAACGATTTTTCTTTGTTAAATTATGTGATTGAAGTATTTTAGTCGAAGTATTATTGACGTATTCATTTCATTTGATATGTAACTCTGCAGTATGCACCTGACTAGATGCAGAGCAATATGCCAGGCAATATATCGTGCAACATATTACTTGTGGCTTCTGTATTTAAATTCACTAAGGGAATACATTGTTGTAAACATCGATAGATAGACAGATAGACAGAAATAACAAGTGAAACATAAATAATATGTGATCCATAGAATGACGTCTTCACGTTACGTGCCCGCTGACGCGGCTTCATGATCGTCTGGCAGACATATTAGTCACGAGCATTATCCTATTGCGAATAGTTCAATGACGCTTTGGTAGATAACAGATGCCAGGACTTGACCCAGATGTTGCCAGATCTGTTGATGGCGTTACCTACCTACCTATCTGCAGCCATATTGTTTTTCGCCCATGTTGTCTCCAAATGCAGCAGTAATTTACCACGTAAGTGGAAAGTAAGTAGGCGAGAAAAACATCGATATTCCTCCGGTGTTGTTCAATAACGTGGGGTATTAACATTTCTTGGCAATTATAGTCATATTTTTTTTTCTACTCTGAGTGCCATAACTACATTCCCGGGGCAACATTTCTGTACACTGACATTTGTACTGACATAATGGCTATCTTTATGCAGGCTAAATCGCTTAGGAGGTTGCCAAGTCTGTAGATGTGGCAGCAAAAAATAGAAATCGTTTTGGGCAGAGCAGGAGAACGGAAGAAAAACAGCAAGTGACCTACTTGAATTGAATATTTCTTCTGTGTAACTCCTTCCTAGGAAAAACAGTATGGATTATTTACACAACAATAATGTGGCGAGAATATTAGCAGACAACAGATATACTCGTGAATACACAGACCCTCAGACACACGCACAGGCGCGCATAAACCCAGAGACACACGCGTGCACGGTGGGGACGCACACAAACACTCCACACACACACACACACACAAACACACACACACACAACACACACACACATCGTATATATATATATATATATATATATATATATATATATAGTCAGGTCTTAGTCAGACTCGCCACATTATATGACTAGTCAGGTCTTAGTCAGATATGACTGAGCTACCGTATAACAGTAGACGGTACTACCTGGTTTCTGTTAGCGCTGAACGTTGGGCGGCGCTTACCAAACCCGACACCCCACATTGTGCCAACGGCTTCGGGCGGAAGAGCGCAATTGGGAGGGTACAAGCCTTACCCTGGTGCGAGGAAATGCAAGCTAAAGACAAAATGTCATGGCAGGGCAGACCAGGCCCTAAGCCTTGGTTGGCGACTGGTCTAGGATCGAAGCTCCGACAGGCGGACAGTTAGAGCATTGCTTTGCTGATCCGGCAGCTTCTGCAGCTTGTCTTGTTCCAGATGTAGGGGTGTTTACCTTTCCTCTGGAGTAAACTAGGCAGGCCGAGAGAGGGATCATGCTGCATGGGCAACACATGATCTCTATATTTTAGCCCTGGCTTTGTGCTATGGAGAGGCAATAACTCCATCCCTGTCTTAACTGGTCTCGGAATCAAAGCGAGAGGCAACTGTTACGGGTTATAAGTCCTTGTCAGTTGGCGTAGACATGGGGGCGCCACGCGTTGCCTCTGACGGTGGGGAGACACCTATAGGTGTCACTGATCAGCTACCGCCCGCCTCAAGCTGGGCAGCCCCAGCCAATTGGGTGCTGATCCGCCACAGCCTGCCTGCTTCAATGGGTGCTTGGGGCTAGGACAAAATCTGAATCACAGGCTGTAAAACCAATGCACCAGGTACAAACAAAAATAAAAATAGAAACCTCAAGCTACGGCTTGCAAACCTGGAACGTGAGAACCATGTGTCCAGGATTTTCCACTGACTTGACCAATATTGACGATGTGAGAAAAACGGCTGTGATTGATGCCGAACTCAATCGTCTAAACATTGATATTGCTGGCCTGCAGGAGACTCGCCTCGCTGAGGAAGGGTCACTCAGGGAAAACCACTACACCTTTTTCTGGAAAGGTAGAGGGCAGGCAGAAAAAAGGCAACACGGTGTGGGCTTTGCAGTGAAGAATTCGCTACTGGGAATGTTTGAAATTCCAGCAGGAGGAAATGAAAGACTATTATCCCTGCGCTTGGCAACCTCTTGTGGGTTTGCCACATTATTACTGCATATGCACCGACACTCGATTCATCTGATGATGTGGAAGGATTCGTTCTATGAGGAGTTAGACTCCGTGATCAAGGCAGTTCCAAAAATCTGACTACATTATATGCTCGGTGATTTCAATGCTCGTGTGGGCAAGGACTCGAGTTCATGGCCAGTGTGCCTTGGAAAATACAACATCGGTCGCATGAATGAAAATGGGCAAAGGCTGCTGGAGCATTGCACCAGTAATGACCTATGTATTACAAACTCCTTTTTAAAACAAAAGAGATGCATAAGGTCACATGGAAACATCCAAGATCCGGCCATTGGCACCAGCTGGACTTCATCATCACACGGAGACAACATCTGAACCATATATCATTGACTCGTAGTTACCACAGTGCTGACTGTGATACGGATCATTCTTTGGTTGTTGCAAGGGTTAGACTGAGACCAAAGAGAATCTACACAGGCTAAACACAAATCTAGCCTCAGGATTAATATTATTAACACTCATGATCCTGAAAAGTGCTTTCAGTGTTCAACAGCAACTTGAAGACGCTTTCACTGATACACCAGAAAATTGTACAGTAATGAAAAGTGGGGTCAAATAAGGAAACTCTTTATAAAACTGCCGTAACGGTTTACGGCACTGTGGATCATAAGAGGCAGGACTGGTTTGCAGCCAACAGCGAGACTCTGCAGCCCTTGATTGATAAGAAGAAGAAGCTCTCTTAAGAAACAAGGAAAGACCACCGCGTACACTCTGAGTGAGCTTAGGCAAGCTAGGAAGGATGTGCAAAAGGCTGCCAGGCAGTGTGCAAATGATTATTGGATCAAGTTATGTGAGTCCATTCAAATCGCAAGTGATAGGGAGACATAAGAAGCATGTATGAAGGAATAAAGAAAGCCTGACGGTCCAGTGATCAAAAGAAGTGCACCATTGAAAACCTTGACTGGAGAAATCATCACTGATAAGAAACAGCAGATGGACAGATGGGTAGAGCACTATTTGGAGCTTTACTCAAGTGAGACCAAACTAGCGGATGATGCCCTCAACGCCATAGAGGCTCTACCAACTCTTGACCACCTGGACACACTTCCCACCATAACAGAAGTTAAGTGTGCTATAAATGAACTTGCATCTGGCAAGGCTCCAGGTAAGGATGGGATTCCAATAGAGGTTATCAGGAGTGGGCAAGACACACTCACTATACAGATCCACCAGCTAATAGAGCTATGGCTGGCGTGAAGGACAAGTCCCACAGGATTTCAAAGATTCAAGCATCATAACACTGTACAAGAACAAGGGCGATCGGAGCGACTGCAACAACTATAGGGGTATCTCACTTCTGTGTATTGTTGGAAAAGTATTTGCCAGAATTGTTCTGCGCAGACTTCAAGTCCTAGGAGATCAAGTCTACCCCGAATCACAGTGTGGCTTTCGACAGAACCGGTCTACCACTGATATGATATTCTCATTGCGACAAATGCAAGAAAAATGCCGTGAACAGAATCAACCACTGTTTATTGCCTTCATCGACCTCACAAAGGCATTTGATTTAGTCAGTCGTGAGGGTCTGTTCAAGGCACTAAAGAAGATTGGCTGCCCACCAACTCTTCTGTCCATTGTGGAATCGTTCCACACAGGCATGAAGGGTATAATCAAGTTTGATGGTGCAACTTCTGAAGAATTTGAAAATCAAGAGTGGAGTTAAGCAAGGTTGTGTACTAGCTCCCACCCTCTTTGGAATATACTTTTCACTTCTACTGAAATATGCATTTCATGATCAGGATGGTGGTATATACATTCACTCACGCTCAGATGGTGGCCTCTACAATGCTCAGAGATTGAAGGCTAAGACCAAAATTAGGAGGGTACTGATCAGAGAGTTGCTTTTTGCAGATGATGCTGCAGTTACGACCCACTCTGAGGAAGAATTGCAATGTCTACTATCTGCATTCTCCAATGCTTGTTCTGAATTTGGTTTAACAATTAGCAAAAAGAAGACACAAGATTATGTCACGAGGTGCACATGGGGTACCATCAATCTTTATTGATGACGCCGAACTAGAGATAGTAGACCATTTTACATATCTAGGATCAGTGGTAAATAGCAAATTATCCCTAGATCAGGAAATCAACATCCGGATTGGTAAGGCAGCAACAACAATGAACAGGTTAAAGAAAAAGAGTCTGGGAGAACAGGAAGCTACTGCCAAAACCAAAAGTCCTTGTCTATCAAGCCTGTGTCCTTAGTATCTCTTCTCTATGGCAGTGAAACCTGGACAACTTACTCACACCAAGAGAACAACTTAAACAGCTTTCATATGCGGTGTCTGCGAAGAATTCTTGGTATTAAGTGGCAAGACAAAATCACAAATACTGAAGTATTGAAAGATCAGGTTGTGTGACAGTTTATTCCATGCTCAGTCTTCGTAGACTTAGATGGATAGGGAACATCTTAGGAGGATGGATGATGGTAGAATACCAAAGGAATATCTTTTTTGGTGAATTACAGATGGGTAAGAGATCTCAGGGTCGCCTCTACTACGATACAAAGATGTGTGTAAGCGGGACATGATTGATACAGGCATTGATAAATGCACATTGGGAGCAAGTCGCCGCTGACGTGTTGCATGAGGGCAAATATCAGAAATGGAATAAAGTCAAAGGAGAAAATTATTGCAGAAAAGTCACACACAAGCGTTTGAGACGTAAGATGGTGCATGATGGTGGAAATGACCACGTGTTCACATGCACCCACTGTGAACGGACATTTACAGCGCAAATTGGCCTTATCAGTCACACTCGCTACCGCCATAGTTAAAAGTTATTATGCCTTTTTAAAGCACAAACTATCGTCTGTCAAGGACGGGCAAGGTGCCAATGATGAATGATGATGAATGATATAGATATATATATATATATATATATATATATATATATATATATATATATATATATATATATATATATATATATATATATATATATATATATATAAGCGTGGACTGTCATGTTTCGCCATCTCACACGATCACCCAAGTTGTGGATCAGGTTTGTGTTCTTGTCACAGTCATGGATTGAGAAAACCTCTCGATCATAAGCAAGATGTCCCGCGTCCGATACATCATCTGGAGATCATCCGCCACATCCTGAACCCATCTTCTCTTTGGCATTCCTCTTCCTCTCTTCCCAGACATATACCCCTCCATTATTGTTCTCTCCAAACTTTCGTGACGTTTCAAGTGACCAAAATATTTCAACTGTCTTTGTTTTATCGTCTTTAATAGCCAACCTTCTTCAATATACAGCTCTTGAAGTATGGATGCATTATTTCTTTTCTTTACCCGAGATATTCTTAGAACTCGTCTATAACATTTATCTTCAAATGCATTTATGAGCTGTTCAGCTTGTTTAGTAAGTGCCCAGGTCTCACAGGCGTATGTTGCAATGGGAACGATATATGCTCTTAAAAATCTAATTTTTGTTGTTCTGTCTGTCCCACTCCATAATTTATTCAGTTGTTTCAGTCTTTGAAGAGCAATTGATAGTCGTCGTTTAATTTCTTTCATTGTGTCACCGTTGTTGGTAATCAATGACTCAACATATTCAAAATTTTCCAGCACCTCAAATTTTTCCTCATTAACATATATTTCTTTCTCCAAAGTAGTTTTATCTATATGTGTTTTATCTTTGTTTTTGTTAAGTTTAGATATAAGTTGTGATTTTCACTATTCAATTGGGTTGAGACTATAAGGTTTTCTATACCATTCTGTGTTGTGGAATGCAATACTGTATCATCAGCATACCGAATCTATGGCATGCCATTACCAAGGATATTTATCGCATAATAATTATATGATGTTTATATCATCTCTTACATTTCTCATTATATTTTCGGCGTACAGGTTAAACAAATAGGGGGACAGCACACGTCCCTGACGGACTCCTTGCTTGATGTAAAACCAAACTGATGTCTCGCCATCTATTCTAACAGCTGATAGAGATAGAGAATTCTTTTGAGTTGTAATACGTGTGATGGAAAGTACATATTCCTCATGATTTCTCAACGTTTCTGATGTTGTACACAGTCGAATGCCTTTGAATAATCCATAAAACATGAGAATAGGTTTAAATTAAATTCTCTGCACTTCCCTATTATTAAACGTATGTTGAGAATGCGATGTCTTGTTCCTCTTCCTTGTCTAAATCCAGCTTGAACCACGTTAATTTCTTCTTCCATTTTCGTACGAAGTCTTCCCATTATGATTTTAGTAGACATTTACTTACACGGCTGATCAAGACAATAGTTCTATAGTTGGTGCATAATTTCAGGTTATCCTTCCTTGGTATTGGAATGAAGATAGTTCTCTTCCAATCTTTTAGCCACATGCAAAATTGCCATATCTTTTGTACATAATGCATGATAGATTTGTGAGCTTTCTTCCCCTCGCTCTTTAATTAGTTCAGCTGGTATCTCATCACATCCAGGTGATTTACCATTTTTCAGGTTCTTTATTGCCCATGTAATTTAATGTAATGAGGTTTCAGGTTCTGCCTCTGCTGTCATTGGCTCATGTATCTCATTCATATGCTCACTGTCACTCATATCATACATTCCACTGCAATACTCCTGCGATCGTTCTATAATTTGTCTAGATTATGTTAAGGTATTTCGCATCTTGTCACAGATAACATTCAATTGAGTTTGAACATTTCTTGTCAATAACTTCATTTCTTTGAACATGAATCTCTTCCAGTCTTATGATATTGCTCTGTTCAGGTACAGCAATCTTGTCTATATTGCTTTTTGTCCTTTCTTGTGTACTTTCTTATTTCTCGAGTTAAAGATTTATACTTCTTCCTGTTGTTATCGGATTCACCTCCTTTCTGTTTCAGTTCCCTTCGTTGTTTTATTAATTCTAACGTGTGCGTTGTACTCCATGGCATAAGGTGCTTTTTCTTGGTCGGAATTACATCTTTGGCTGCAGTTATCAAGATATCTCTAGCTTGTACTGCTAGTTCATCAGGTGTCATTTCCTCTTGTACAGACATCAAGACCCCAAAACGATTCCTAACTTCTACTTTGTATGCATCTAGTATATTTGTGAGATCAAAGAGAAGTGGCCTTGATCCTCGGGTAACCTTTTTGAGTTTTAATTTCAGATCTGCTTTCAATAACTGATGATCTGTATCCCAGTCTGCACTTCTTAGGGTTTTTGCAGATGGTATGCTTGATCTCCATCTTCTTTGTATTGAAATATATTCTATCTGATTTTTTGATAATACTGTCCGGGGACTTCCATGTGAAGAGTCTTCTTGGGTGCTGTTTAAAAAGTGTGTTGGCTATGTTAACTCATTTTCTGAGAAAAATTCAATTACTTTGTCACCTGCATCTTTTCTATTTCCCAATCAAAATTTTCCTAAAACGTGTCTCTCATTTTCAGCTCTTCCTGTACCTACTTTTGCAATAAAATCTTCCATTATTATTGCTATATCATTATGACCAATCTTATTTAATGTGTCTTGCAGATTGTTGTAAAAATCGTCAATTTTGTCCTCTTCTACTGTTGAAGTAGGTGCATATAGCAGTATGATAGTTGTGTGTTTGGACGGTCTTTAAGTCTAATAGTGAGGATTCTATCACTAACTGGGCTACATCCCATTAAAGCTTTTGCAGTTGTCTTATCTAAACAAAATTCCACTCCACTCTGGCCTCCGACGTCTCTACCAGAATAAATGAAAAGACTTCCATTTTCAGCTGTAAAATTTCCCTTGCCTCGCCAGCGATGTTCATTAATTCCTAAAATGTGAATATTTAACCTCTAAATCTCATCACACACTACTTTAAGCTTCCCCTCATACAGACTTCTCACATTCCACGTTCTTATTCTCACTCTGTTTCTTAGAGTGACACAGGGGATTTCCTTGGTAACACAGTCAGGACTAACTCTGTCATCACGATTACTAGTACTGGTCCCTGTGTCGCACTCTTCCCCAGCGTTATCTGATCTGCCTTGCCTGGGGTCTCGCCACCAGATCTCTTTCTTATTATGTTTTCTTTCATGGTTATTTTGGTTTCTTGGCAAGTTTTTCAGAAGGTAGTTTGCCATTGCATTCCTTCTGGGCAGTGACTGTCCTAGTCGGTGGCAATAGCCATTGTCTCTACTGATGAGATCATCTGCCTATCGCGGCAGAGTGCAGACAATAACCAACAACAATCTGTCGGCTGCTCTCACACTCCATCCACCACCTACTTCCATGGCTTCACGTAACCCTGATTGGGGGACTCAACGGGTACTCCACCTTGCCCAAGGGTGTCCCGTAGACTTACGTAGTAAAGGAGGCGTCTTACATCTCCTTTGATAAGGGATACCCCTACCCCGCTAACCGATAAATCAGCTTACGATTTTAATTTGTTTTTTACAGGACTTTGTCATTGGTTTTTCTGTCTGTCAATGGTATTATTTGTATTTTCCTCGGAAACCACATTTCCACAGCCACCAGATATTTTTTACCTTGTCTGCTCAATGCCCACGCTTCACATCCATACAAAATCACACTTTCTATGTAGCACCTCAACTCTCTTTTTCTTGTTGCATATGACATTATTTTATTGGTCAGTATGCTTTCCATCTTGCAAAAGGCCACCTTGGCCAAGGCGATTCTTGTTCTAAATCCCTTCAAGGAATCTACCATTAGATGTGACACACACACACACACACACACACACACACACACACACACACACACACATATATATATATATATATATATATATATATATATATATATATATATATATATATATATATATATATATATATATATATTCGCACTGCGAGCGCTAACAAGT
>JACEFZ010024395.1:17500-35000 GCA_014155875.1 Cepaea nemoralis | reverse complement strand
TATCAGAAGAAATAAATTGGAGAACTTGGTGACCACCCACGCTTATCGGCATGGCACATGATTATGATGATTTCGTCATGAATTATTTGAGATAATCAATTATAATGTATCCCCGTCTGCCTCTCTTTCTTCTATCGCTAATGTATGCAAGTTTGGAGTAGTTTCGGAAATTAAATGGTAAATCCACTGCCTCTCTTCTCACTATACGACCGAATAGCAATGCATGTTTCTTCCGTCTAGTGCAGTGGTTCTCAACCTATTTTGGCCTATGCACCCTTTCACCATATGTCAGAATGTCATTGCCACCAGTCCAGCGAACAAAAGACGAAGAATCCTCCCATTTCCAAATTTGTCAGCCTCAAAAAGTTATACATTAAATAGCAAATGAATATGCTGATAGATATTAAAATTTAAATTAAATTCACAATATATTATACAATACACAAACAGTCATTGAATTATCACTTCATACCTGACACCAGAATGCCAGAAAATGGTGCTTCATCAAACAAAACGCTCAATTGAAAACCAGGATATTGTGCCTGAAGCCATTTTTTGAGTCTGCCAATCTGTAGTCTTAATCTCCCCCCCCCCCCCCCCCCCCCCACCCACCCCACCCTTGGGGTGGGCGAATTCCCCACTGGCTGAGAACAACTGCTCTAATGAGTGTAATGTTTCACTTTCATTATCCTCTTCTAAACAATCATTAAGCGTTACTCAAGACTCGTCTCAGAACCCACTTGACTGCCTCAAACTCTTCCTAATTTATTAGTGTACATTCTAATGTCCATTGTCATACAGATGAAAGTCTTTATAACATTTCAAATTAAAGTTCTTAATTTGCTTATTTGCATTATAAGGTTCATTGCTGTACAGCAGAACAGGTTCCATATAATATAACAAGTTATAGCTCTTAATAATTTCTCAGTTTACATTCTAAGATTTATTGTCATACAGGTTCGATATAACATTTAAAGTTACAACTTTTCACAATTTCTTTGTTTATATTGTAAGATTCATTGTCATTGAGCGTAACAGCATCGTTATACTATTTCAAATTACAGTTCTTCTTAATTTGTTCCTCTACATTCAAGACTCATTGGCATACAGCAGAACTGGTTCGATATAACATTTCAAGTCACATGACACGTTCGTTAAATTAACAAATATTACGAACGAGACATTTCAGCGTTGCTAAACAAAAAAAGGAAAAATAAACGACAGCTGTGAAATAATTATCATTCTCTGCTGCCATTTTTATACGCGTTGTCACAGCGTCTTAATATTATCATTCAGTTCATTAATCACCAAGTGCAGAAGAGTTCCTGAACTACATGTCAGAAAGTTCCCGCCCTGATAAAGACTGCAAACAACGGTTAGCGAAACGTTTGATTCTGTTTTGGTTTCCACACTTAATCAGAAACATTCTACGAGCAAGATGGCGGGTTACCGCAATTATCTATCTCTTTTTTTTTTTCAACGCCGTTTGCCTGAGTCTTGCAAGGACGTTTATTTGAATTGTGCACGATAGAAAGTAAATTGTTATTTAGGAAAAGTGTAAAATGAGAGCTTGCTGTAGGGAGAAATAATGGTATGTTCATACCTGCTGCAGATCAAACGATAGGTGGGCGAGCTATGGGGGAGATTACACACGACCACAGGGAAAGAAATATGTTAACCTACCTGAATTTAAACCAGGTATTTGCGATGGATAGGTGTTTCCTGAAGTACGACTCCTCAAATTATAACTATTCAAATTAACGGATAGTTTAAATGGATACGAGTTCTCTAACCTGCTATGAACTTTCAGAGTCACTGCTCTATTTTAGGTGACAAACTAACTGATGGGAATCTCAGAATAATTATAACATAGCAACTGTTCACCATCGTCAAAATGTATCTCAGCGTTTTGATTGGCCTTGACAACTACTGATCAAGCCATTCTGTAGTTCTCTGTCGTGTTTCGTTCTCTTGAATTCTATGCTTCTGCATTTACAATAATGTGCGTGTCTACTTTATATAAATACTAGCTGACCCGCCCGGCTTCGCCCAGTCCCTGATGGCGAGCATCTCATTTAATTCATATAAGTAGTCATGTAAGTTCCCGTTCCCGACTGTCTGTCTGTCTGTCTGTCTGTCTGTCTGTCTGTCTGTCTATCTGTCTGTCTGTCTGTCTGTCTGTCTGTCTGTCTGTCTGTTTGTCTGTCTGTCTGTCCGTCCCTCCCTCTCTGTCTGTCTGTCTGTCTGCCTGTCTGTCTAATCATTTATTGGTTGCAGTTAGAACAACCTTAGATAAACGAAGACCAACTTACAAAAAGCATTAGAAAGAGCACTTGAAAGATCTTTACATCTTCCCCAACAATTAACTTGGGTAAATGGAGCGGCGGCAGCAGCATCAGCAGAAGAAGGAAAAGGAGGAGTAGACAACTGCAGCGAAAAGGTGGGTCTGTCTATCTATCTGACCCGGCGTGGCTTCGCCCAGCTCCTGGCGGGTAGCGTCTCATTAAATTCATACAACAAAAAAAGTAACTTAAAAGAATGTCCTTCCACACACCATCCATTATTTTTAATGAAAACTCTTTCTAATCACCTGCATGACTACAGTAACTTCTTAAGCATAAAAAGATGAGTTACAATGTTATGCATTGTGCATTATTTTTATGAAAACTTTGAAAATGCCTTAAAGATTGTATCATTATTTATTATAACTCATATGCCGGTACATAACTATAGACACAGAGTTTATAAATCTTTGAAAACGATGCCACAATATGACTATAAGGTATACAGAAAAGTTATTCCCCTTGAAATAACTTTTACATAGTTAGGTCCCCTGAGATATATGAAATTATAATGAAAAATGAAAAATTAAATAATATTGGGTAAGCAGCCGATTTCACACTAAAATAAATATGACAGTGGGCTGCGCTGGAATGAAAGGAAGACGTGTAGAAAATTTCATCTCAATCGGATGGGCCGTTCGCGAGCGCATAAAGGACATATGGACATACAGACAGACAGACGGAGATCGCCTTTTATATATAAGACTAGCTGACCCTGCCCGGCTTCGCCCAGTCCCTGGTGGGGAGCATCTCATTTAATTCATATAAGTAGTCATATAAGTTCTCATTAAATTCATACAACAAAAAAAGTAACTTAAAAGAATGTCCTTCCACACACCATCCATTATTTTTAATGAAAACGCTTGCTAATCACCTGCATGACTACAGTAACTTCTTAAGCAAATAAAGATGAGTTACAATGTTATGCATTGTGCATTATTTTTATGAAAACTTTAAAAATGCCTTACAGTTTGTATCATTATTTATTATAACTCATATGCCGGTAAATAACTATGGACACAGAGTTTATAAATCTTTGAAAACGATGCCACAATATGACTATAAGTTATACAGAAAAGTTATGCCCCTTGAAATAACATTTACGGAGTTAGGTCCCCTGAAATATATGAAATTATAATGAAAAATGAAAAATGAAATAATACTGAGTAAGCAGGCGATTTCACACTAAAAAAATATCACAGTTGGCAGCTCTGGAATGAAAGAAAGGCGTGTAGAAAATTTCATCTCAATCGGATGGGCCGTTCGCGACCACATAAAGGACATACGGACAGACAGAAATACAGACAGACAGACGATCCTTATTTATATATAAGAAGATTATCCTTTTACTTTTCTGCAGTAGTTTGCCTTCTAGTTTTCTTTTTGGGGTTCCTTGAAGCATTAGGCAGCGACAAAGCCTTGAGCCTTCAAACTATTCACTTTGTGAACTGCTTTGTGAACAGTGATAGTTAGCATCTAGTGGGATCACCATTTTTGTTTCCTTTTGCTCGCTTTGATCTCAAGCGTTGTCCGTACACTAATTCTAGTTGTAATGGAGAGTGATGGACTAATCTTTGTGCGTCTTGGATAAGCTTTTCGTATTACCAGTGTCCCTTCCGACTTCAGAGGTACTTGAAATTTACGTCCCCAAGTCAAGAACGAGAAGTCAACACGTTAGTCAAAATGACCGGTATATGGGTTGAACCCGCTACCTCGACATCAGCACACATAAAGTTTAAGTTCATCGTGTTAATCTCCCGGTTTATAAACACGAAGCTGATGTTTGTGACTCTATTTTAAACTATGATCTTTTGTTCAACCCCCCCCCCCCTCCACTCCTCTCTCTCTCTCTCTCTCTCTCTCTCTCTCTCTCTCTCTCTCTCTCTCTCTCTCTCTTTCTTATATACCTTGCACATGTCCGTGTACACTATTGTATGAATGTCTGTTATGCTTTAGGATTCGCCTGACAATAACATAAAGGAATACATAATGTGAGTTTCGTTAGTATCACCATCATACTTGGATTCACACCACATTGATTTTAAATATACGTCCACTAGGGCCAACCCACTCAATGACATCCATTCATGCTTTGTAAGTACATCCACTGGGATTCCTCAGATAAAATCCTCAGAAAGCTACAACAGATTCCCGACCTTTCTTCCTGCCTCCGCCCCCCCCCCCCACTTCTTTCAATGTTCCACTTCCACTCCTGTACCTGGGATGCTCACTGAACCGTTACACCCACCACCCAGTCATCATCCTACATCCCACTCCCTCGGTTGGGTATAAAAGATAGACAACGGCGACATTCTGGGCTATACACAGCTCGGAATTCTGAAATAAATAAGAACATTCTTTTACAATTTTTATTTTCTCTTCATTGCTTTCCTTTTTTCATCTTTTATTCTTCTCAGTCTTAATGTATTCATGGGAGATCTCTGTGACTATATGTTGTGTTTTGTGTATGTGTTTGTTTGCTGATGAAGGCTAATCGCAGCAACACTCTGTATGTGTCGTAATTCTGTTATGTAAAGCTGCATTACTTTGTGTCATTTTATATTGTTTACATTTTCACTGCTTTACCGCAGTTCCACCAAATTTTATTCAAATGTTGTTTATGAAGGAACACTAGTTGTACGGTATCTGGAAAAAGTTTACATTAATATTGTTTTTTTTTTTTGGGGGGGGGGGGCGAAAGGGGGGGGGGGAGCGTTCGCTACTTTGAACTAAAGCGTAGTCCATACACACTACTTCTAGTAGCAATGGATTGCATTTTGCATGGGGATTAGCTTTCCCTATTACATTACTAGTGTCCCTCGCCATCAAGCGATACAACTCCGACTACAGAAGTACTAGTGTCAGGGTCTGATATGTAAGTAATAGTGTAAGTGCCGGTATGTAAGCGAGAGTCAGTGTAAGCATAGCTGAGGTCAAGGGCAGTAGGAGACACCACGGCTTGGCTGACGGAAGGTCAGGCAAGAAGTCCGTGGATAGACCCACGTGATGTGGGAAGGTCAAGGAGGACGGAGTCAGTGTGTGTGAGACAGCGAATAGAGACGGACGTGTGGAGATCTAGAGAGCGATAGAACGATAGAACGAGAGAGTTGTGACGGATAGATGGCGATGAACGTTGTGTATTGATATTCGAGGAATGTACTAACTGTGATATGTGCGGGATGATGTGAGGCTGTGATTGCGAATGGTCATACGGGCGACAGTGTAAATATCGCCTATGTGAGCAAGCGCTTGGCTGCTGGTGTTGAACGATTGTTTGAGCGTGAAGTGCGACCATGTTGTCAGCCTGTAGTATATTGTAATAAATGTTGTTCAGGAGATAGCTCCTGCGAGTTTCCGATTGCATTCATGTGTTATTAGTATATGTGTCGTAGATGTTGTAATTTGCCTGTCCAAGTCCAGTGAGCTAGAAGGAGGAAATAGTTAGGACTCTGACACTAGTAATTTACGTTCCTAAGTCAAGGACGAGATGTACGATTTTATTCTATCTGTCCAGTGTTTGGGTTAAACTCCCTATCTCAGCTTCAGCACACCCGATGTTTAAGAACGCTCGTTCTTATCCATTCTGCCATGATGACCTTCAAATGAGTATTTTCAACTTGCCATTAAGAGACTGAACCACACAGGGAGGAAAATACTTGGGATGCATGACGAACATGGACTTGTCTCCTATAGATTGTGAAGACGAGAGGCTTAACTATTCGCGGAAAGAGAGGACTATTTCTAGAGATTAGAAGCCTGTGGTTATGTCTACTCCACTGTGGTGTTTATGCTACTTGCGAGTTCCACAAACCATGCATGGATATTAAATTCCCGTCTGGAATGTTCTACAATGTTCCCGTGTACATTAATGATATTGTGGATGTCTTACGTCAGTTTGTGCCAAGCAATGTACCGCCTTTTTGTTGGAAGCAGTGCAACGTCTTTTTATTCCTAGCAATGTAACGTCTTTTTGTAGAAAGCAATGTAACGTCGTTTTTCCCCAAGCGATGTTCGGTCTTTTTATCTTTAGTATTGTACCGTCTTTTTGTCCTAAGTATTGTACGGCTTTTTATTTGTCCCAAGCAATGTAACGTCTTTTTGACCTAGGCTATGTTCGGTCATTTTATCCCAAGTATTGTGATGTCTTTTTGTCACAAGAATTGTACGGATATTTATTTTCCCCAAGCAATGTAACGTCCTTTTGTTCCAAGTATTGTACGGCTCTTTAATTGTCCCAAGCAATGTAACGTCTTTTTGTTCCAAGCAATGTAACGTCTTTTGTCACAAGTATTATACGGCTCTTTAATTGTCCCAAGCAATGTAACGTGTTTTTTGTCACAAGTATTGTACGGCTCTTTAATTGTCCTAAGCATTGCAACGTCTTTTTGTTCCAAGCAATGTAACGTCATTTTGTCCCAAGCAATGTACCTTCCTTTAGCCCCAAGCAATTTGCTGTGTTTATTGCCAAATCAATGTAGTGTGTTCATTGTTCCAAGCAGTGTACTGTGTTTATTGTTCCAAGCAATGTACTGTGTTTATTGTCCCAAGCAATGTACTGTGTTTATTGTTCCAAGCTATGCATCTTCCTTTTATCTCAAGCAATTTACTGTGTTTATTGTCCAAAGCAATATAGTGTTCATGTGGTTGTTTCGGGATTTGAAATTTAAATATTGAGCACAACCCACTACTGGCAACGCCGATCGCATTCTGGTATGAACCTAAGGCCTATCCACGTCAATATGGAAGCACTATACTCGAGTTTCGCCCTCATTTGAGCTCGTCAGTAGTGCATATCCCTGACCGGATCCGGAAACAGTCCCGGATCACGCGTATGAAGCGGGTGTGTAACCACGCGGCACACACTGGACACACCAAATTATCACAACAGAACATCACAACGCTACCCATCGTAGGCAATATAGTGTGTTCATTGTTCCAAGCAGTGTACTGCGTTTAATGTTCCAAGCAATGTACTGTGTTTATTGTCCCAAGCAATGTACTGTGTGTTATTGTCACAAGAAATGTACCTTCCCTTTGTCCCAAGCAATATACTGTGTTTATTGTCCCAAGCAATGTACAGTGTGTATTGTCCTAAGCAATGCACCAAATATGGTCAACACTACCTTTGTTATTGTAACCTTTACTTTTGCGTTCAGGAAACTAACGAAATATGTCAAGGTATTTCAACATGTACAAATTAGGAAGAACTTGGAAGCAACAGAGATGTGATTCCTAAGACGAGTGTTGCGAATTCCTTGGACAGCTAGAGTAACTAACAACGATTGTATGAAAGAGGCTAATTAAACTAGAACATTACATACAACAATAAGAAAGATACAAACAAACAGCTGTATTTGGTTATGTGATGAGAAGAGAGGCATTGGGTAATATTGTGACGACTGGACAGATTGAGGGGAAGAGAGGCAGAGGCCGACCAAGGGAAATGATGCTAGATGGATTGACACGGTGCCAATGAGGAATATCAGCAGCATCGTTGATCCTGAACCCCAAAGACCGAGGTCTGTGGAGAGACATGAACGCCTACACCAGCTGGCATGATTCTTTATGATGATGATTTCAGTGAGGAGCATTTTGTGTGATATTCACTGGCACAGGAACGGAGCAATATGGGGACAACCCGTTGCCGTGAAGTTGGAACCGCGATTAACTAACTAACTAACTAACTAACATGTACTACAAAATATTCCAGAGCAATTCATAGAATAGCATGGACATGTACTGCACTGTACTGGCAAATTGCCGTCTTGAACCAATGGTATTTTGTTACATTACGCTTCAAAACTGACATACTAAACTCTGCATAGCATAAAGCCTGGGCTGAATTGTAGAGACTATGTGTTGTCAATACAGCATGATCCCTCTCTCGGCCTGCCTAGTTTACGCCAGAGGAAAGGTAACACCAATACATCTGGAACAAGACAAGATGCAGCAGCTGCCGGATCAGCAAAACAATGCTCAGTCCGCCTGTCGGAGCCAACATCCTAGACCAGTTGCAGACCAAGGCTTAGGGTCTGGTCTGCCCTACCAAGACATTTAGTCTTTAGGCTGCATTTCCTTGCACCAGGAGAATATGTTGTTTTCCTCCCGATTGCGTTCCTCCGCCTGAAGCAATTGTCACAAATGTCGGTTCCGGATGTCATGGGATACCAGCCTTTGGTGTTAAGAGTTAACAGTAAACAGGAAAGCATGGTGTAAACTAATCAGATTAAAAATACTGACGTCCTACAAGATTAGATCATGGGATAAAACTGCTCATAAAACATCATCATGTCTAGAAGATAAAATGATTTTACCACTTTAACGGATTTAGTACCAAAAATCAAGTAGGTTTAGACCAAACATAAACGGATGGTTGAAACAGGAAGGCGTAGGACGGTAAGTTAATAAGTAAGTCACAAACGGCTGTAGAAACCTAACTAAATATGATAACAACTTGAAACCAGTTTATTTGTATACATACATTGTCCCTTTATTTCTCAACATAATTTCCACCAACATTGATGCACTTATCCCATAGTTTTATCAGTTCTCCCAAACCGGCTGCATAGAACTGCGTGCTCTGTTTTCTAAACCACGTTTTCACTTCACATTCAACTTCGGCGTCATTCGCGAAATGTCTCCCGCCAAGGTGGGTTTTCAGTGGACTTAGCCCCTAGCGATTTCCAGTAAAGCGGTGCATAGTTGGGTAGAAAACGTTACGAGGGCGAGTCAATAAGTAAGTCACACAGTTCTGTGGGATGGCAGGTAAATTAGAAACAGGGCACGCAATTCTATGAAGTCAGTTTGGGAGAACTGTTAACACTATGGGATAAGTATATCAATGGTGGTGGAAATTATGTTGAGAAATAAAGGGACAATGTATGTATACAAATAAACTGGTTTCAAGTTATTATCATATTTAGTAATTTTTCTACAATCATTTGTGACTTCTTATTAACTTACCCTCGCAGTATATCACAGTTATGACTTAACAGTTGTTAATACGGTAGCAGACTTGATGTATTGTATATCAAATTAAAGAGGTTTGCATAGGGAGGACTATTGTATATAAGACGTGGCAGATACGGTAAGTCACTTAAAACTATTAATCATCTCACGACACTTAATATGTTAAGCATGGCCTGGATTGGACAGAACAGCTTGGTTCCTGGTAGAAGAAGCAATGCTTCGATCAGCAAGAAGATGGGCACTGGATACCTAACACCCTTTGGGCAGAAGGATTCAGGCTGCAAGAGAACTGGTCAGGGATAGAAAGAACTCTTGGCTGGCGCTGCTGGGAGTGCCGATCTGCATAGGATCCACTTCATAATGACGATAATGATGACGTCATGAAGAGTTAGCCATGTACTTTTCGTGTCCGACACAACCCGTCTACTTTCAAGCCAAGCATTCTTCACCAGTGCGTTTATGTTTTTTCGTTCGTTCGGTCGCTTTTGAAAACAAGCGTAGTTCACGCTGGACTTGGTTTTACACGTGGGCTAGCTATTACAAGTGTCCCTTCTTTTATTTTATTTTATTTATTTATTTATTTATTTTTTGTTTTCGCTCGCTTTGAACTCAAGCGTTGTCAGTATACCTGCTACTACTTATAGTAGTACAGGAGAGTGCAATGGACTGATTTTGTGTGTGTCGTGGATTAGCTTTCCCAATTACCTGAGTCCCTGGCCATAGGCGAACAACTCCGATTTCAAAGATACTTGTAATTTACCCCACCAAGTCAAGGATTAGAAGTCAACATTTTAGACCAACTGACCGGTGTAGGGGTCGAACCCGCTGCCTCGCCATCAGCACATTTGAAATTTAAGAGCGAGCACTCTTACCAATTCGGCAGTGCTGACATCTCCGTGCATCTAAAAGCAACTAAGATTTAAAATGTATGCAACCAGCGATAATCTACTATATAATCAATCATATTAGATACTTCAGTATGCTCTGTTACGAAACATTCTAAATCCAACAACAAAATGGTATTGTCAATGAACCCATTATCAATATTGAATTTGCGCTGTCGCTGAGATGATACCACCATAACAAAGCGAAAAGTCATTTGGAAAAGTGTAATATATTTGTTTGTGTCCATACAATCTAGGTACAGTGCACGCGCGTAAAAACATACACACACACACACATATTAACTTACCTACTTACTTACCTACTTACTTACCTATTTAGTTACTTCCCTACTTACTTACCTACTTACCTAATTACTTACTTACCTACTTACTTACTTAGTTACCTACTTATTTACTTACCTTCTTAACTACTTACCTACATACTTACCTGCTTACTTACCTATCTACTTTCTTACCTACTTACTTACTTACTTACCTACTTACCTACCTACTTAGTTATTTCCCTACTTACTTACCTACTTACCTACTTACCTAATTAATTACTTACCTACTTACTTACCTACTTATTTACTTACCTTCTTATCTACTTACCTACATACTTACCAGCTTACTTACCTACCTACTTACTTACCTACTTACTTACTTACTTACCTACTTACTTATCCACTTACTTACTTACTTACCTTCTTACTTACTTACCTACTTACATACTTTGCTACTTACTTACTTATCTATTTACGTACATACTTATTTACTTACGTACTTACATACATACTTACTTACTTACTTAGTTACTTAATTACCTACTTACTTACCTACTTATTTACTTACCTAATTACGTACCGCTGGCTTAAGGCTTAGAGGTTAGCGACTTCTCTCCATAATCTCGTATACTCTCGTAGGTAACGTGATGACGGTGAGAATCAGCAGTGGTTCGAATCGCATCGGTAACTTACAGGGTATGTGAGCCGGCCGCTCAGAAAGCAATGGCAAACTACTGAGCGTAATCTTGCCAAGAAATCAACATACAGCTGAAAGATGCTGGTGTTGACAGCGATGTCCTGTAAAGGATACGCAAAAAAAAAAAAAAAAAACAAACTTATGTACATCCTTAATTACCTCCTTACATATCTATTTAATTTTCCTTGACGAAAACACAAGAAAGATATTCTATACTTGCCACATACAAACACATATTGATTATTGCTCCACAATCTGGGATGGATGTTCCAAATCAATAACAAAACGCTTGTATTCACTCCAGAAAAGGGCAGTGCGTTTAATCAATGGTGATAAGCTTACAGACAATTCTAACCTACATGAACGTCTTCAGTTACTGCCTCTCCACAAACGCCCACTTTTTAATAAGGCTAAACTAATTCACAAAATCATACAAGCTGCCTTTAGCCATTGTTTAAATATAACGCAAGACATAGCGAACGACTAAATATACTTCATGTCCCTAAACCTAGGATAGACTTATATAAAACAAGCTTAGTATACTCTGCCACTCAGATGTGGAACAATCTTCCACAAGAAATCAAAGACACCACCAATAATTATACATACAGTCACAACCTGTTTGAACACTACCTCAGGACAGACTACATGCACCCATAAAACAAAAATACAACAAGACAATAATAATGGTAAATTATCTCGAACGACAGCTATCCAAAAAACATTCTCATATGAATGGCACGTTACACCTTCCTTGGGTATTTATAATACCCATGTTAAACATTGCCTCAGTGAGTCATGTATTATTGATTATTATTCATGCGTTTTAATGCTTATTGTTCTTTTGTTGTCAAAGATGTGCTTCACAAGAGATGTTGAATGAAAGAATGTATGAGAGGAAATAGAAAAGAAGGGCAGAATGTCAGACGGGCCTGCGTTCCCAATTCTAAACCCTTTAAAAATAAATATTTTCGTTCGTTCGTTCGGTCGTGCCATTTACCTACTTACTGAACCAATTACTTACCTACTTATTTACCTACTTACTTACTTGCCTACTTACTTACCTTCTTACTTAATGACCTACTTACCAAATACCTACTTACTTGCCTACATACTTGATGACTTGATGACATACTTAATGACTTACTTACTTAATGACGTATTACTTACTTACTTACCCAGTTACTTACCTTCGTACTTACCTACTTACTTACTTACTTACTTACTTACTTAACTTAATTAGTTACTTACATACATACCTAATTAATGACTTACTTACTTACTTACTTACCTACCTACCAACTTACTTGCCTACTTACTAGCCTACTTACTTGCAAGCTTACTTACCTAATTACTTAATGACTTAATTACTTACCTACTTATTTACCTACTTACCTACTTACGCACCTACTTACTTAATGACTTACTTACTGACTGACCTACTTACTTACCTACTTACCTACTTACGTACTTACTTACTTACCTACTTACCTATTTACTTACCTACTTACTTACCTGCTTAATTACTTGCTTACTTATGTCCTTACTTATTTTATTACCTACTTACTTACCTACTTACCTAATTAAGTACCTATCTGCTTACCTACTTACTTACCTACTTACTTACCTACTTACTTACTTGCTTACTTACTGCCTTACTTAATTTCTTACCTACTTAGTTACCTAATTACTTACCAACTTACTATCATACTTACTTACCTACTTAATTACTTACTTACTTACTTACCTACTTACGTAAATTGCCTACTTACTTATCTTCTTACTTAATAACGTACTTACCTACCTACTTACTTACTTACTTACATACTTACTGAATAACCTACCTACTAACCTGCCTACTTACTAAATGACTTACATACTTACTTACATACTCAATGAACTACATACTTACTTACCTACTTACTTACCTATTTACTTTTCTAATTTATTACCTACTTACGTATGTACTAACTTACCTACTTACTGCCCTACTAACTGACCTACTTACTACCTGTTTATTTACCTACTTACTGACCTACATACTTACTTGCCTTCTAACGTATCTTTTTACCTTATGACCTACTTACATACCTACTTACTTACTTGACTACATACTTACTGAATTACCTATCTACTTACGTGCCTACTTACTTACTTACTTACATACTTACTTACTTAGTTACTTACTTACATTACTTACTTACTTAATGACTTAATTACTTACTTACTTACTTACCTACTTACCTACTTACTTACCTACTTACCTACTTACGTACCTACTTACTTAATGACTTCCTTACTGACTGACCTACTTACTTACCTACTTACCTACTTACGTACTTACTTACTTACCTACTTACCTATTTACTTACCTACTTACTTACCTGCTTAATTACTTGCTTACTTATGTCCTTACTTATTTTATTACCTACTTACTTACCTACTTACCTACTTAAGTACCTATCTGCTTACCTACTTACTTACCTACTTACTTACCTACTTACTTACTTGCTTACTTACTGCCTTACTTAATTTCTTACCTACTTAGTTACCTAATTACTTACCAACTTACTATCATACTTACTTACCTACTTAATTACTTACTTACTTACTTACCTACTTACGTAAATTGCCTACTTACTTATCTTCTTACTTAATAACGTACTTACCTACCTACTTACTTACTTACTTACATACTTACTGAATAACCTACCTACTAACCTGCCTACTTACTAAATGACTTACATACTTACTTACATACTCAATGAACTACATACTTACTTACCTACTTACTTACCTATTTACTTTTCTAATTTATTACCTACTTACGTATGTACTAACTTACCTACTTACTGCCCTACTAACTGACCTACTTACTACCTGTTTATTTACCTACTTACTGACCTACATACTTACTTGCCTTCTAACGTATCTTTTTACCTTATGGACCTACTTACATACCTACTTACTTACTTGACTACATACTTACTGAATTACTATCTACTTACGTGCCTACTTACTTACTTACTTACATACTTACTTACTTAGTTACTTACTTACATTACTTACTTAATGACTTAATTACTTACTTACTTACTTACCTACTTACCTACTTACTTACCTACTTACCTACTTACGTACCTACTTACTTAATGACTTACTTACTGACTGACCTACTTACTTACCTACTTACATACTTACGTACTTACTTACTTACCTACTTACCTATTTACTTACCTACTTACTTACCTGCTTAATTACTTGCTTACTTATTTCCTTACTTATTTTCTTACCTACTTACTTACCTACTTACCTACTTACGTACCTATCTGCTTACCTACTTACTTACCTACTTACTTACTTACTTGCTTACTTACTGCCTTACTTTATTTCTTACCTACTTACTTACCTAATTACTTACCAACTTACTATCATACTTACTTACCTACTTAATTACTTACTTACTTACCTACTTACGTAAATTGCCTACTTACTTATCTTCTTACTTAATAACGTACTTACCTACCTACTTACTTACTTACCTACATACTTACTGAATAACCTACCTACTAACCTGCCTACTTACTAAATGACTTACATACTTACTTACATACTCAATGAACTACATACTTACTTACCTACTTACTTTTCTAATTTATTACCTACTTACGTATGTACTCACTTACCTACTACTGACCTACTAACTGACCTACTTACTACCTGTTTATTTACCTACTTACTGACCTACATACTTACTTGCCTTCTAACGTATCTTTTTACCTTATGGCCTACTTACATACCTACTTACTACTTGCCTACATACTTACTGAATTACCTATCTACTTACGTGCCTACTTACTTACATACTTACTTACTTACTTACTTACTTACATTACTTACTTACTTATTACTTAATTATTTATTTACTTACATACTTACTTACTTAACTACTTACTTACTTTACGTACCTACTTACTTACTTAATTACCTACTTACGTACTTGCATACTTAATTATTTACTTGCCTACTTACTTACTTAATGTCTTACTTACTTGCTTGTCTACTTACTTACGTAATGACTTACTTACTTGCCTACTTACATACTAACTTAATGACGTACGTACTGACTTGACTACTTACTGACGTGCCAACTTACTGACTTGACTACTTACTTACTTACTTACTTACTTACTTACTTAATGACCTTATTATGTACATGACTATTTGCTTACTTACTTGTCTACCTACTTACTTACTGGCCTGGTAGTGGTACGGAAGGGAGTCAGCACACGATTTGATATATGCCACAGGCACTTTTTAACACTTTTCCATTACACCTCTGTCTATTCATCTTAATAATTGGTATAGTTTGCTCTTAATTATGTATGTACTTACTTAATGACCTACTTACTTACTTGAATACTTACGTGCTTACACGACTATTTACTTACTTTACTTACTTACTTAATGACCTACTTACTTACTTGTATACTTACTTGTTTACATGACTACTTACTTATGCCAAGAGCCGGAATTACTGATCATGTCCGACATCATGGTTTTGGTCTAGGGGTTAAAAGATTTAGAAATATCTCTACGGGCTCGTATAACCACTGTACGAATCTTTCGTGCACACCACACAACACGTTCAACACGTCCTTAGAGCACACGATCACTTTATTGTAGAACAGTTATTACCCTGGTTGCCATCATACACCGCCGGCTTCCTGCCTTTCAGCGTTCTGTGTATGACCAACACACCTACTGTCTATCAATAGAGAATACGTGGTACAACTAATCGTCATTTGGACCTTGCTGTTGCTGCACAATATAGATCTCACAATTCACTGGTAAATGTTAATAACAGTTCTATTTACTCACGCACATTACACTTGTGAACAACCAATCGTTGTCACGGCGTCTCTCTCTCTCTCTCTCTCTCTCTCTCTCTCTCTCTCTCTCTCTCTCTCTCTCTCTCTCTCTCTCTCTCTCTCTTTCTCTTTCTCTCTCTCCGCCATTCTTGTTGATATGTTCACAAAAACGGGGTCAACTCTCTCACCACCGCTGGTCGGCATTTACTGGCCCATCGTCAGTCGTAGCTTCAGTGTACTGCTTCTGCAATCACAGCATTCTTTAACAAGAACACTCTTTACTGTCGACTGCATCTTAAATAACTGCAACCATCGTAAACCGCTTTCAACCTTCTCAAAATCTCTCCGAACAAGCCTTCTCCTTTCACGTCTCAGCTCGCTCTGCCTGAGCGCACCCTTTTCCGGCTTCTGACCTGGCGCAGTCATGTGACCACATAACTCCGCCCCTTCGTGTCACGGTGTCGGGTTGGTTTCTCAACTCGTGTCTTGGTGACATAAGTTTACACACTTGCTCTATTTCCCGTATCCATCTCATGGCAATATGCCCCCCCCCCCCTTTTCGCTTTTTTATTACTGATAGTCTGTAGACGATTCTCAGGTATCATCTCTACGATTTTGAGAGGCTCCAGGGCAAGGTGCGTATGAAATAAGTTCGCCCATTATTCATTTGGAACCTTATAGTGGTTCATGAGGACTTCAAAATTAGTTGCCCATGCTGATACCGAGTCACCTTGCTCGAAGTATCTAATGATTCCCTGATATCTCTTGATCGGGTCCAGGGTTTTGACTGCTTATTTATTCTTTGCAATTTCAGCTTCCTTTTCCATTTCTAACATTTTCACTTTAATGTTACCTTCAATATCTTTGTCCTTCATGTTTTGATCGGCTGCCAGTTTGTATCCTGCATCAGAATGCCCCAAATTACTTTTGGCCATTGTTTAAATATAATCCTAGACACAGTAAAAGTTTAAATATATTACACATTCCGAAGCCTAGGATTGACTTATACAAAACAAGCTTAACGTACTCTGCAGCTCAGCTGTGGAAAAATCTTCCACAAGAGATCAAAAACATCACCAATCCCTATTCATATAATCGCAAATTATTCGAACACTATCTCAGTACGGATTACCTTCCCCCTTAATAATAGAGATAATAATAATAATAATAATAATAATAATAATAATAATAATAATAATAATAATAATAATAATAATAATAACAAAACCATAATATAACAGCCAGTCCCCTTTTGGTAGGCCAGTATATTCCACATGGCTAATAACAAGTGTCAGACCATTATCTAATATTACTGTGTCGTGTAGTTTTGATGTTCGCATTTTGCCCATACCTTTATAATGCGGGGCTGCGTGGTCTCGAGGTATGGTGTCCGCCTCGAGTGCTGGAGGTCCCGGGTTCAAGCCCCGGTGATGCCGGGATTTTTTCACGTGGA
>JACEFZ010024395.1:0-15000 GCA_014155875.1 Cepaea nemoralis | reverse complement strand
TTACTTACCTACTTACTTACTTACTTACTTAATGACCTACTTACTTACTTGCCTACTTACTTACATACTTACTTAATGACCTACTTACTTACTTGCGTACTTATTTACTGAATGACCTACTTACTTACTTGCCTACTTACTTACTTACTTAATGACCTACTTACTTACTTGCCTACTTACTTTCTTACTTAATGACCTACTTACTTACTAGCCTACTTACTTACTTACTTAATGACCTACTTACTTACTTGCCTACTTACTTACGTACTTACTTGCCTACTTACTTACTTACTTGCCTACTTACTTACTTACTTACTTAATGACTTACTTACTTACTTGCCTACTTACTTACTTACTTACTTACTTAATGACCTACTTACTTACCTGCCTACTTACTTACTTACTTACTTAATGACCTACTTACTTACTTACTTACTTAATGACGTACTTACTTACTTGCCTACTTACTTACTTACTTAATGACCTACTTACGTACTTGCCTACTTACTTACTTACTTACTTAATGACCTACTTACTTACGTGATTACTTACTTACTTACTTAATGACCTACTTACTTACTTGCCTACTTACTTACTTACTTACTTAATGACCTACTTACTTACTTAATGACCTACTTACTTACTTGCCTACTTACTTACTTACTTAATGACCTACTTACTTACTTGCCTCCTTACTTACTTACTTAATGACCTACTTACTTACCTGCCTACTTACTTACTTACTTACGTAATGACCTACTTACTTACTTGCCTACTTACATACTTAATTACTTACTTACTTAATGATCTACTTACTTACTTGCCTACTTACTTACTTAATGACCTACTTACTTACTTGCCTACTTACTTACTTAATGACCTACTTACTTACTTGCCTACTTACTTACTTAATGACTTACTTTCTGTGTATCGGGCACATTGTGCCAGATTCACATTGTTACTGCCAACTTTACCTCCCCAGTACCGTCCCAGCATCCATTGTGCCTGACTACGAATAAGTACAATAGAAGATAGGGCCTATTTATACGCTCTAATTACTTCATGCATTTGATACTACACCCATCTTTGTATAGACCAATCGTCTCTCTGTGGATGATGTGGTCAGTATCAGGCCGGTCGCTTTTACTTCCCAAGATATTTTCTGGTACCAGTTTTACCATTATTAGACCTTCGAGAGTAGGTCAATCGCTTTGAACTCAAGCGTAGTCCATACACATTACTTCTAGTAGCACTGGACTGAATTTTGCGTGTGGATTAATTAGCTTTCCCTATTACCAGTGTCCCTCGCCATCAGGCGAACCAACTACTACTTCGGAGTCACTTGTAATTTACGTGCCCATGTCAAGGACGAGAAGTCTACAATTTTGTCCAACTGTCCGGTGTAGGGATTGAACCGCTTACCTCGTCATCAGCACACTGGAAGTTTAAGAACACGCGTTGTTATCCACTCAGGCCATGCTGACCTCTCGATACGGATGAACTCATGACTACAAGGCAGGAACCGAGCGTCTAGCTACTACGTTACCCCGACTCCGATTACGTAAACCAACCAAAAATATGGGCCCCTGTCTACGGAGTCTAGTCTACTTACTGGAACGAAGAAGCAGCAACAGGAGCAGCAGCAGGAGTATCAGCAGGAGCAGCAACATGATCAGCAGCAGGAGCAGCAGTAGTAGCAACAGCAGCAGCAGGAGTAGCAGCAGGAGCAGCAGCATGAGTATCAGCAGGAGCAGCAACAGGAGCAGCAGCAGTAGCAGCAGTAGTAGCAACAGCAGCAGCAGCAGCAGGAGCAGCAGCAGCAAGAGGGGCAGCAGCAGAAGCAGTAGCAGGACAACAGCCAGAACAGCAGCACAGGAGCATGAGCAGCAGCAGCATGAGCAGCAGCAGGAGAAGGAGCAAGTTTATTATACGATATCACGGACTTCTAGATTCATAACCAAACGTTGACCACTTCCTATTCTTCATTCATCTTTTGAAGCGAGTGCATCACACCAGGTCATGCACCCAAGAGCCTGTGTGCCCGAATTCAGCACGCATTTGTGTAAGGCTAGCTTCTTCTAGCCAGATTACGTCCATGGTAACAAACACTATCTACTCGTGGATAAGTTTATTTGAACTAACAACTTTGCCAAGACAGCGATCTGACGATATACTCTTTGCGATATTTATCTGCCATGGAATTTTTATTACGCACTACATACACGTAGGACCCCCTGTTTTTCGCCCTTACTCGAACAGTCTAGATATCCGCTATCTTTACCCAAGTTATGCGGGAGCGTTACATTGGAGACAAAACTCCAAAGTCCTACGGTGTGATCGAATCCGATATCTTCTTTACCTAAACTGGAAACCGCAACCTCCCCGCCACGACTCACTCAAGCGTTGATACACAACAGAGACCCTGTAAGTACAGCCATCGATCGATGAGATTACGGCATAGTTTGGCCTAATGTTGGTAATTGGCAATGTCAGAGCTGTTCTTAAAAACGCGTCACAGGTTTCTTGCTCTTGGCGGTTTGGCTGATCATCAATATGTATGCGCCGGTGCAAGGAACGTCATGAATATATGTGCATCGGTGCCAGGAACGCCATCAATATATGTGCATCAGTAGAATCCTATCGTTGCCTCCAATGATCAGCCTTGGGCAGTGACAGACTGGGTTTAAGCATATTGGTCGTCACAACTGAAAACTCGTGTGTGTTTACCAACACCCGAAAGGGAAGACAACAATAGCAACACCGCAGTCTACCATGCTTCTCGTAAAAGGGTACTGGGGGAAAAAAAACGAATTTTTTTTTTTTTTGGGGGGGGGGGGGGGGGGGGGTGTGAAAAAAAAGGGGGGGAGGGGTAGGGCTGGGGGTTCACCTGTGTGTTAAAGGGATGTTAAAGGGAATCAAAGAATATGAACAGTGCAACCAACCACGCATCTCATGAAAGGCGACAAAGGAAGATACCGCCGTTTATCTTTTGGTCCCATTATGAGAAGACAAGACTGGAAAATGTTACTATAACTGGGAAGCTTAGTGGAAAGAGAGATAGAGGAAGGCTGCGAGATAAAAGTTTTGACAGTCGCGTGTATTGATACGGAAGGCAGTCAGCACACGATTTGATATATGCCGCAGGCACTTGACAATACTTTCAACCACATCTCTATATATTTAGTTTAATAATTGGTATAGTTAGCTCTTTGACAGAAGTATCTACATATGCCTCTTGTTTAGAGACATACGAGTGTGCGTGCGTGCGTGCGCGCGCGCGCGTGTGTGTGTGTGTGTGTCCTCTAAAAGTACTGGAGACTTTTAGCCAGCATAGACCATACCTTTAGGAAGGGAAAATCCCATCTGCACCTCCCAGTGGTAGGGGACATGAAACAGCGCTGGGAACAGAGTATCCACCGGGATAAGTGGATAACTTTGTAGCTGAGCAGAACAGGACACTCACTTCTCTTGGAAATGGTTGTAAAAAACAGAGGTAAAAGACCGCAAAAGCTCCGTCCCCTCGTTTAACAGCCAGCTAAGAGTCATACTACTAATCGCTCTAACTGCCATCTCATTGAAAGTTCTCCTGGTCTTCCGTCTCAGTTTTGAAATTAGGCCACAACCGCTACCGATCACCCGCCATATCATTCTCTCCTGCTCGTGGAGGCGAGGTCTCGGAGGTTTGACGCTGAGCCTCCAGCGTCTGCAGCCTACCTTGTTCCAGACGTACTAGTTAGCCATTCCTCTGGAACAAACAAGGCAAGGCCGAGAGAGGGAACATGTCGTTTGGGCACCACATGCTCTCTGAAGCTCTGCCCAGGCATTGTTATGGAATTTTGGCCAAATTCCAACTCACATACTTTGATCTGTCAAGACTGTAAGATGCCACTCACATACGGGTTCTCAATCTGTTCCCCTGCTCTCTTCGCCTGGTCTCACTAGCGCTCGACCACCTCTCCCTTCTCCACAGGTAATCGACAGACGAACCTCTTTTCAGTACAAAGCTGCAGCTTCCAACACTTAAATATAATAATTTAAAATAAGAAACTTTATTCCCATTGGCGGTTGTTGCCTAGTGAATATGACTTAATATTCTTCAACAAAATGTACACAAAAATGAACAAAGAATGATGGCGGTTATTTTCTCTACTGCTAAAAAAATGTTTCCAAATTCAAAAGTAAATACAATTAAAATTATAATATCTCAATATTTTTGTTGTCTGTCCGTCTCTGTTAGCATTGCAGTCCTACAATCCTTATTAGATGCACAATCCTTATTAGATGCACAATTCTTATTACATGCAGCGGAAGAAAGAACAGCTCATAATTTCTAAATATGACATCAAGGAATCTATAGATGACAGGCGACAAATTGGTGTCACCTATTTACACGAAGGAATCAGATGCCACTCACTGCGTGTAATCCGCGAGGAAAATGTCAGCCATGAGCAGATAATGGGCGGGAATCTGCCTGCAGTCATAATACAAAAGTCGCCAGGTAGGCTGACGTAAGTGTGGCTGTTCAAACACTCTGACAATTAGTATAGCAATTGTGGGTTTGTCTGTGGGGAGATATGTGACGATGACGAAAACTGGCCTGCAGCAACATTTGAGAAGTGTGATGAGGTATATAATAATCTATATCAGAATGCATATATCTTTAAATATGGAAAGACGACACACGCACGCAGACATGCAAGCTACACACACACACAACACACACACACACACACACACACACACACACACACACACACACACACGCACGAAAGCACGAACACACACACACAACGCACGTGAAATTTATGCATACACATGTCCACACGCATGCACATGCGCGCACGCACACACACACACACACACTCACTCACGCACATGCACACATACACACACACATACACACACACACACACAGGCACCTTGCCGTCTCGACAGATGAGAGGTTGTTACATTGTGCGTCAAATATAGCACTATTGGCCTTATCAGTCACATTCGCTACCGCCATAGGTAAAAGTTATGCCTTCTCAAAGCACAAACTATCGTCTGTCAAGACGGCTAGGTGTGCAATGTAATATATATATATATATATATATATATATATATATATATATATATATATATATATATATATATATATATATATATATATATATATATATATATATATATATGGTAATTGCGGTTAATTTGCCGTAGTTTGCCGGAATATTTCTTGCGGTTACGTTCGGATATTTGCTTTTTTTCCGTCTGTCTCCGATATGGGGACGGTAAGCGTACTCATGATGTTAAATTCCACGATTATTTGAATATCGTGTTAAAACAAATACCGATTACTAGATATAGTTTTTCCCAATCCGTTTTGCGATCTGCATTTCTGGCAAGTCGAGAACCTTGATCTTGAGCCACAGCCTACAATGGGTTGCGTTGTAATATTCTGTTGTGATAATTTGGCCGTGTCCAGCGTGTGCCGCGTGGTCTAGTGTTTACACACCCGCTTCACACGCCAGTGATCCGGGGTTTGTTTCCGGGTCCGGTCAAGGATATGCACTACTGACGAGCTCAAACGAGAGCGAAACTCGAGTCTAGTGCTTCCAAATTGACGTGGATAGGCTTTAGGCTCATACCATAATACGATCAGCGTTGCCAGTAATGGGTTGTGCTCAATATTTAAGTCGAGAACCCTTGTTATACCAGAGAGTCAGGCTGCCTATTCTAAGTGGTAAGTAAACCGGTAAATACCGTTTTATAAGACGCATTACATTGTTATGCTATGTATTGTTAAATGTAGCATCCACTTTTACGTGCATGTTGTGATTTTCGACCATTTAATTTTGCATTCCATCTCACACTAAAATTATGAAGTTCGCATGCTGCAATGTAATATTTCAATGGCGGGGGATGGCAGTTTTCGTTGTCATACTCCATTTAATTATCGTTATGGAGTATTCAGAAGGATTAACATGAAAATAAATGCATGTGTACATTCAACACCCATTATTGTGCGTATGTGTAATTTTCCATCACTCTTCAAGGACAAGATTGTTGATAATTTTGCATCTTTCCAACGGGACTTCTTTGTCATAATGCATCTATCTACACTGGCTGACAAGACTCGCGTGCAGACCACGCGCGGTCTGGCATCACACAGATGACGGGAAGATGTATATATCTTTGTGCGTGTGTGTATATATATATATAAACTGGCAGATTTATTTTTCCTTGAGTTAGACAGGCCCGCTGTGTTAATCTCCCTTGGCGACAGTGTAAGCCGATAGCTGTGTGCGTGTGTAGGTAGGGTCACAAAAAGTGAAAGTTCAAAATCGTTTTTCTTCTATAAGTCTCTTTTAAGTTGAGTTGAGTTGAGTTAAGAACCGACATCACTGCACTCAGTACATTCCCATTCGTGCTCAATCTCCTCGTTCAACAGCCAGCGAAGAGTCATACTACTAATCGTTCCCACCGCTATCCGATTAAAAGTTCTCCTGGTCTTCCCTCTCAGTTTTGAGATTCTTCCGGAACCCCTGCCTATCCCCCGCAATCTCAATCTTTCCACATATGGGTTCTCAATCTGTTCCTCCGCCTTCTCCACCTGGTCCCACAAGCGCACGACCACCTCCTCCTTGTCCAAGAGGTGCATTCCCTGCTAGCCTATCAGCCTGTTCATTCCCCCGTACACCCGCATGGCCAGGGCAAAATATCCATACAATTCTCACACTCTATGACCTCTGAAGCGACGAGAGCCATTCCACACGAAACATTCCTTTCTCCACCTTGCTAAGCATGTTCTTTGAATCCGTAATGAACACAACGTGTGTTGCTGTAGTCTCCTCTAGCATGTCCCTTTTAAATGATAAACTTACACACAAACATTGATATCGCGGCTTAAAATTGACCTACAGACTTGAATAAGGTATCGTTGGATTTGTTTTTTCAAGAGCTATCCAAGTATGTAGGTTATATAATTAAAAAGCAATTTAGAAAACGTTACTAAAGTGGCTATATATATATATATATATATATATATATATATATATATATATATATATATATATATATATATATATATATGCATAGGGCAAGATATATACATACGTGTATGTGTGTGTCTGTACGTGTGTGTGTGTGTGTGTGTGTGTGTGTGTGTGTGTGCACGCGCGTGAGTATGTCACTAAACAAGAGAAATCAGTAGATGCTCTTGTTAACAAGCTAACGACACCAATTAGTAAGATAAATAGACATACTTGTAGATAATAGTATTATAAAGTCCCTTGCCGACTGGCTATGAGCGATCATGCCTCCCCGCACCCTGCGATCTCCAACGGCATGTATCAATTCGTGTGCTGACTCGTTTGCGTTCCATTACATCAGACAGTTGATAATTTTCTCACGCTGTCTTCCCTTATGTTTCTTTCCACATAAAATGAAGACTGTCTGTTTCGGATGTTTGTTATAAGTTGCCCTTGCGACGTCGAAGTTGTTGAGAAATATGATTAACTATGGATACATACAGTGGTGGTTTCCATTTGCCTCCCGCCGTTGTATGTGTGTGATATACATTTTCACAAGAGTAACAGCACTAAAATAATTCCAGGCAATAAAAATATTTTCGACCCGCTCTTTCCCCGGCAGTGATAATCCGACTTTTTCATTGACCCATTGTGACGTCACCCCCGGGAAACAATGAATTTAAATATAAGCCAATGCGGGAGAAATTCTGTCTGTTTTGTGAACTAACCCACACACACACACGACGCGGGAGAGAAGGATGAGGAAGGGAGTGATAGTCTCTTCAAAATCAACTTAGCAAAGATAATTTAAAAAAGTTAGATAGGAAGAAAACATCAGCCCTCGACACGCACTGAGAAAAATCTTAATCCTGGCGCCGAAGTGGGGAAGAAATTCTTTTAAATGAGGTAAAAAAATATAATTTAGTTTAAATCTTAGTTAGTTGTGAGCCTTTTTCCCAGAAGAGATTTGGTAAGTAGACTCGGTTGAACACGGTGGTAAATTAAAAGTTAATTTAATTGCTATAGTTTATAGATAACTATTAATTAAAAAATAACCTAAGGGCTATACAAGAATTCCCAGTATGTACTTATCTTTTTTATAAGCAAATACTCATGGAAATGGGACCTGACTTGTAAAGCTCTTAATGTATAAGACCCTTTTTCTTGAATAGGAAAAGATGAAGTAGAGAAAAAAAACTAGATACAGAAGAGAAGGGTAAACATAATTGTTAAATTCCCAATCACTAAAGGTAATACTTCTAAAAAACCTGAGGACAGGCAAGGTGATGATGAAACTGCACATTGCTAGTTAACCTTGAACATTTGATAGTGGAAGATGGATTGAGAGCAAACAACTGTTTTGGGTGAAACTACAAAAACCCCATGACATCTTTCTTCTTGTTATTTTCTCTAAAGAACAGGATCCATTTTATTGTTTTCATGTTATGTTCTTAGGCTTTTACATGTAATCCTAATGCATATTTCTGATCATTCAAATTATGTGATTGATGGAATTTCAGGTAGTGGTCTTATTCATGTCAATCCAGACCTGACTTGGTGAAGTTTAAAGGGCGCACCTGTTGAGTGAGCACATGGTTGAGTGATGCCCTTGACGGGTAGCGTCAAACCTTATCTACCTGCAACCATTCCATTTGTCTCATAGGAGAGGTAATCTTTATTTAAAATAAGTACCTGCCAAGACAAAGGAAAACAGAGCCAACTTATGTTCTACTACCCCAGAACAATAAAAAATACTAAAATTGATGATAGCCAGAGTGTTTCCCAAAGCTGGAAGTGGAGAATCCTGATTGGAGACAGTTCTTTTTTTCAGATCATCCAGACCATAAAGATTAGCTTTACAGGCCACTGCGAAAAATCTAAACGGTTAATTATCTACCGGATCATGGGCACATCAAGTCTGTAATTTTAATGTATATGTATATGTCCTTATTTCTATGACGGGAAATTGTAATTTTGAATGCAATTTACAAAATCCATATTTCTGTTTATTAAATCACAAAACTAAGGTCATGTCATGTATTGATTGTATTTTACTTGTCATAATCAAATTGTTTTAAATTACCCTAGATAGAATTAATTAGTGTGGTAGAGGAGAGGCAAGGAACCACTTAGGGAATAAACTGGGTATAAAAGGGAGTACAACATTTTCAGTATTTCATAAAGGTATTCCTTGGTTCTCTAAAACTCTATTTCTGGTCTCAACAATTGAGTCAGTACAACCAAATTAATTAAACGGGCAGGATCACATTGGGAAAAATGATTTTTCATCATTTATCTCTGTGGGGTTGAGCCATCAATCAAACCCATATCCGACAATTTTGGGGGCTAAGTCCGGGTATTTCTTTAATTAGAAAGTAGAATATAGCAGGTTAGGATAGTAACATTCACCTAGTCAGAGTTATCATATCATTAATATTGATAAAGTAGGTAGATAACTCTAATCAGACATACGTGCTTTGCTTAAAGTCTATTCTCCAGGTATACAGGCGTATTCACCTTCAGAGAAGACAAGAAAAAGGTAAGAATGGCAGACACCGCCAGACTGAGAAATTTTTTCATGGGACTGGTAAGCAGTGCGACCTAACAGGTAAGGAGTTAGCTCAGTATGTTAGCGAAATTCGAGAAACATGAACGTCTCAGCTGAAAAGGGAAAAGGAGGAAAGACGTCTACAAGCTGAGAAGGAAAAGGGGAAAGTCTACAAGGGAGAATGAAATAAGGAGAAGGATGACAGGCAACAGAGAACAAGAAAAAAGAAGAAAAAAACATGAACTGGAAATGAGGAAGTTGGACAATAAAACCGAGTTACGACGACTGGAAATCATGAACCAACAGAATCCCTAAACGATCAAAGTAGATCTCCAGCTAAACCACCAGGGGAAGCAGCTTCATTTCAAGTGAACGCCATGTCTTTTCCATTGGAACCTTTCAATGAACAACAGACATCATCGAAAATTATTTATCAAGATTCGAAGGATGTGTGTGATGTGCGGACTGGAGGAGACCAAATGGGCATTTAAAATTGTCACAAGGACTTCGCGGAATTTCTTAGAAGTATTTTCTAGGATACGACCGGAGGAGTTGGGCAATTATAACATCCTAAAACAAGCCTTATTAGCCAGATTCGAGATAGACGGGGAGAACTACAAAAAACAGTTCAGGACTGCTCGGAAGGAAGCCGGAGAGAACTTCTCTCAATACGTAGAAAGACTAAGATCCTACCTAAACAAATGGCGTACCATGTCTAGATTTGGGGAAACCTACCAAGATCTAGAAGAAATGATTCTGATAGATCAACTCAAACAGAAAATGTCTCAGGACATGAGAGCATTTTTAACACAGAATGGAGCTGAGAGATTGAAGTCTATCATTACTTTGGCAGAGAGATATGAAAAGTCGCAGAAAGAGGGGGGAGGTAATCAACGAAATACCAATATCTTCCTCGCGAATTCCCTCAGAAGACCAAAGATATACGGAGAACCGAAATCCAGCAAACCAAATGGATCGAATGGATCAAAATAAGACCACTAACAAATCAGAGACCAGCAGGTCATGTGGGAGAAGCTTACTGCAGCCATTGTAAAAATCATACTCATAACACAAGGGATTGCAAAAAGAAGCCTCAACCTCTTACCACAGCCTGTGCAGTAAAACCTAAAGCAGTGAGAAGGAACCGTAATGCTCATTCCAATATGACATGCAACGGAACACCAACTCCAAACTGCCAGTCATAGAATCTGTCAACCTGAATGGATGGACAGTGGGAATGTCTCTATGATACAGGTTTATTTTTCGACGCAATTGTACAAGCATCATTGGTAAACCCAGAGCAAGTTACAGATGAAACCGTCGAAATACAGGGATTTCTGAAAAGTTCCGTACCTATGACACTTCCTGTTGCCAAGGTCAACATAACTTCACGCTATGTTACGGGAGAAATCAGAGCAGCGGTCATGGGAAAAACCAGTCCACCCTGTCATGCTGGTGTCGCTATGTCCTTTTTGGAGAAACCTACAGCCAAAGATAGCATCAGGGTGACTACGCGCCAACAGGCCAAGGAAACTCCAACGACTACGACACCAGCAAATCTTCAGCCTGAAGATTTAAAACAAGCCCAAGCAACAGATAGTTTACTTGGGACGTGCTTCCGTAAGTTGCCAAAATCACATACACCTCCTAGGAAGGGTGATTTCTACAGGGAAAAATGGAATTCTTCACAGAAAGGCAGGAAAGTTAGGACAAGAGTATTCTCAACTGGTTGTTCCAACTACTTACAGAACACAAATACTTGAGATGGGACATAGTATGCCGTTTAGCGGACATATGGGAATCAACGCACCATGCAACGAATCTCAACTTACTACTACTGGCCTGGAATTAACATGGACATCCAACGATATGTCAAATCATGCCCAGAATGTCAGAAAGTACCCGAAGCTCTGGACACCACCAGCAAAATTAGGGGAAAAAGCCCCTCACGAGAGATTTCAACAAGAAATCCAACAACATAGAGTTAGAGGTGGGGGGGAAAAAATGCAAGTACTTCTTCCCACAAGTCAAAATCAGTTGCAGATCGGTTGGAGAGGACCTTATGTAGTGAAGGAGAGAATTTCCAGAACAAACTACAAATCTCTATAAAGGGGAAAGAGAAAAACTTTCATCTCACCTGTTACAAAAGTACCACGAGAGACCCGCCACCGAGACAGCACATTTGATAGCGATGGCAGAACAACAGAAGTTGAACATGGAAACTCAAAGGGGGTGGAGTATCCTCTGCAGTTCAAAAGACTCATCGAGATGTGGACATTAGTTCAACATTAAAGACGGATCGGCAGCAGCAGATTCGAGAGTGCTTAGAGAATTATGCCGCGATACTAACAGACAAGCTAGGGCTAACAGATCTAGTAGAATTCAACATGAAGTTGAAGGATCCAGAACCTGGCATGTTAAAAACTTACCCTGTTCCAAAAGCCCAAAACCAGTACTCTAACAGATTAAATCCAAAAACTGCTGTGAGGGAAAGGGTAATGTAGGAGCAGACTTTCTCAACAGACATCCTATTGAAGATTCAGTACATGAATCAAGGGAGTAGAAAGGATTAGAGGAATTATAAGCTTGTTACGCTTGCTCAAAGCTACTGTTCTTCAGGCGAACAACAGTCTGAGAGGGGAGCCATGTGATATACATTTTCACAAGAGTAACATGCACTAAATAATTCCAGGCAATAAAAATAGTTCGACACCGCTCATTCCCGGCAGTGATAATCCGACTTTTTCATTGACCCATTGTGACGTCACCACCGGAACAATGAATCTAAATATAAGCCAATGCGGGAGAAATTCTGTCTGTTTTGTGAACTAACCCACACACACACACGACGCAGGAGAGATAGGATGAGGAAGGGAGTGATAGTCTCTTCAAAATCAACTTAGCAAAGATAATTTAGTATAAGTTAGATAGGAAGAAAAACATCAGCCCTCGACATCGCACTGAGAAAAATCTTAATCCTGGCGCCGAAGTGTGGAAGAAATTCATTTTAAATGAAGGTAAACAATATAATTTAGTTTAAATCTTAGTTAGTTGTGAGCCTATTTTCCCAGAAGAGATTTGGTAAGTAGACTCGGTTGAACACGTGTGGTGAATTAAGAAGTTAATTTAATTGCTATAGTTTATAGATAAACTATTAATTAAGAATACACCTGAAGGCTATACAAGAATAATACCAGTATGTACTTATCTTGTTTATAAGCAAATACTCATGGAAATGGGACCTGACTTGTAAAAGCTCTTAATGTATAAGACCCTTTTTCTTGAATAGGAAAAGATGAAGTAGAGAACAAAACTAGATACAGAAGAGAATGGTCAACATAATTGTTAAATTCCCAATCACTCAAGGTAATACTTCTATAAACCTGAGGACAGGCATAGGTGATGATGAAACTGCACATCTGCTAGTTAAACCTTGAACACTTGATAGTGGAAGATTGGATTGAGAGCAAACAACTGTGTTGGTGATAACTACATGAAAACACCATGACTATCTTTCTTCTATGTTATTTTCTCTAAAGAACAGGATCCATTTTATTGTTTTCACTGGTTATGTTCTTAGGCTTTTACATGTAAATCCTAATGTCATATTTCTGATACTATTCGAATTATGTGATTGATGGAATTTCAGGTAGTGGTCTTATTCATGTCAATCCAGACCTGACTTGGTGAAGTTTGAAGGCAGCACCTGTTGAGTGAGCACATGGTTGAGTGATGCCCTTGACAGAGTAGCGTCAAAACCTTATCTACCTGCAACCATTCCATTTGTCCTCATAGGAGAGGTAATCGTTATTTAAAATAAGTACCTGCCAAGACAAAGGAAAACAAGAGCCAACTTATGTTTCTACTACACCCAGGAACAATAAATAATACTACAATTGATGATAGCCAGAGTGATTCCCAAAGCTGGAAGTGGAGAATCCTGATTGGAGAGACAGTTCTTTTTTTCAGATCATCCAGACCAGTAAAAGATTAGCTTTACAGGCCACTGCGAAAAATCTAAACGGTTAATTATCTACCGGATCATGGGCACATCAAGTCTGTAATATTTAATGTATATGTATATGTCCCTTATTTCTATGACAGGAAATTGTAATTTTGAATGCAATTTACAAAATCCATATTTCTGTTTATTAAATCACAAAAACTAAGGTCATGTCATGTATTGATTGTATTTTACTTGTCATAATCAAATTGTTTTAAATTACCCTAGATAGAATTAATTAGTTGGTAGAGGAGAGGCAAGGAAACCACTTAGGGAATAACTGGGTATAAAAGGGAGTACAACATTTTCAGTATTTCCTAAAGGTATTCCTTGGTTCTCTAAAACTCTATTTCTGGTCTCACAATTGAGTCAGTACAACCAAATTATTAAACGGGCAGGATCACATTGGGAAAAATGATTTTTCATCATTTATCTCTGTGGGGTTGAGCCATCAATCAAACCCATATCCGACAATGTGCAGTTGAATACACTAGTCATTGTCTAAACAGACTGTGCTTGTCAGCTGGGTGGGGGAGGTTACTCATGGTGTCTGTTACTCGCCGATTGCATTGCCACTTAGTTTTGAGGTATTTCATAGAGATAGTTGACCCGCCAGCTAACTCGCCTTCTATCAAATTAACATCACTAAAACAAAATCTATGTTATTAACAACCAGACAAAGACTCAGACTCTAAATTCACACTTATCACTTCAACTTCACATCGATAACATGCCAGTAGAAAATTTAATTGAGCACAAAACATTAGGCCTCATCATTGATAGAAACCTAACCTTTAATCGTCACGTTCAAGCGCTCACTAAACAAACAGCGAAAAAAGTCTACCAACTCGCCAAAATTAAAATTTCCTTGATGAGGACGCAAGGAAAATATTCGATACGTCTCACATACAGACACATTTTGACTACTGCTCTACAATCTGGGACGATTGTTCCAATTCAATCACCAAGGGTCTTTACTCACTCCAGAAACGGGCCATGAGTTAATTTATAGCAAACATTTAACTGACAATCCTAGCCTGCATAAACCGCCTTCAGTTACTACCACTTCGCAACGTCTCTGCTTTTCAATAAGGCCAAACTAATTCACAAAATCCTACATAGGATTGCCCCAAATTACCTTTGGCCATTGTTTTGAATATAATGTTAGACACAGTAAACGATTAAATATATTACACATTCGAAGCCTAGGATAGACTTATACAAAAAGCTTAACGTATTCTGCAGCTCGCTGTGTAACAATCTTTCCCATGGGAAAAAAAAGATATCACCAATCCCCATACATATAATCGCAAATTATTTGAACACTATCTCAGTACGGATTACCTTCCCCCTTAATAATAGAAAAAATATAAAAATAAACCCTAGTATACAGCCAGTCCCCTTTTTATAGGCCAGTATATTCCATATACTAAAAACAAGTG